>CM035234.1:73866981-74046876 GCA_020226215.1 Sindora glabra
CCCTAAATTTCCTTTTGTTGATGCCATAAATTTTTCAAGAAGTTAGCATACCTTGGAACTTGTTTTATTAAATCTAGAAAAGGTATGTTAACTTCTATTTTTCTTAAGGACTCTAAAATCTAATTCTTATCTTCATTCTTCTTTTCATTTTTCTTTTGATGAAAAAGTCTTTTGTTTGGAAAAAAAGAGGGGTAGGGAAATAGTCTACCTCACTATTATTATTTTTTTGTTATTTTACTGGTTGCTTCTAGCTTTTATCTTTTGCTTTACTCTTACTTCCTAGTTAAGTGTTTATTTTTGCTTTACTACTTCTTAGTTTTTCTTTTTCTAGTTCAATCTAATTATTCTGTTTTGATGCATTTCTTGCTGATTCTTCTAGTTGGTTCTGGTTGATATCTTTTGGTTGAATGCTTACTGGTACATGACTTAATTTAGGTTGAAGGGGTGAAGGTGTGTTAATTCCTCTACCACTTCTCAACATGATTGCATTCACCATTTCCTTATTCTTCATATTGCTGCAAAATGGCTAGCTTGATCTTTTTACTTTAAGCTCACTTAATGTAGAAGTCAATTGGCCTATTTATGTTTACAAATTCATCATGGTAGCTTCTGCTTTCTACTAAAATTACAAGTTATTTACTACCATCTACTTGACCAATTCTTCAAATGATGGCTAAGAAGAAGATGAATTTGTTTTTGGTTTAGGAGCAACATTTGGTTGCATTCTAGTATGTATAGGTGGAGGATACTGATTTTGGATAAGATTGCTGCTATATTTGAAAATTTTGGTTGTCACTCCAACTAGAATATTAAGCTTGCTATTGGTGATATTAGTTTGGATAGTGGCTACTGATATGGATACTGGTTTTATTATTGGAATAAGGGCTTTCCAGGGAAGATAGTTGTTGTATATGCTGGAGGAGGAGGGCACTCATTATCTTGCAATGTGGGATAACAATCTATTAGATGAGTTAGGAAGGAGCATATTCCATATAATTTTGCTAGAAAAAAGGCTTGAATTTGCTACTGCTATCCTATTGCTAATTGTTTAACCAATAAGGTTAGCTCATCTATTCTATTCTTTAATTTTTGCTGGTTTGGACTAGAGAAACTCATCTCATTCACATTTCTAGTTTTAGCAGCTATAATTCTTATTCCAAATTGTTGTAAATTTGTTGCCATATTTGCAATTAAATCTCTTACAATTATAAGTGTCTTGTCTACTAAAGCTCCATCACTTGTAGCATTAATCATGCTTCTATCCATAGAGAGAAGGCCTTTATAAAAATATTGAATCAGTAGCTATTTACTAATTTAATGGTGTAGACATCTTGCACATAATTTCTTGAATCTCTACCAATACTCATTGAGTATCTCCCTATTCATTTTCTTGATGCTACATATCTCCTTTCTAATGGCAGTTGCTTTAGATGCTAGGAAAATTTTTTCTAAGAATTGTTCCTTCATATCTGTCCAACACGTAATAGAACCAGGCTATAGGTAATACAACCAATCTTTGGCTACATCAACTAAGGAGAAGAGGAATGCTCTTAGCTTGATTTAATCTTTTGATATACCTTGAAGTTTCATTATTGAACACAACATGTGAAACTCTTTCAAGTGTTTGTATGGATCTTCACTTGGACGACCGTGAAACCTTGGAAGCAAGTGTATTAGATCAGACTTTAATTAAAAATCAGCATCTACATCAAGATATTGGATGCCTAATGGTTAATATGTGACATCAGGGGTAACCAATTCCTTCAAAGTCCTATTATTGTTTGCCATGTTTTCTGGTTTATTTAAGGGTGCATAAGCGTTAGGGAGGCTAGAACTAGTTATATTTTTATTCATACGAAGTGAATGAAATGTCCTATCAGATTTCAAAATCAAAATTAACTAATTCAACAAGATTTCTTCTTATCATACATAGCATTACACAACACCACATAAAACAGAAGAGAAAAGCACTATAGGAGCATAAAAATACTAAAATACAAATTCACTATGAAAAATTAACTTAAAATTATCTAATTCACCTATCTAGGCAATTTTAAAAATTATGGAATCACCATAGAAAGTTTTCCACAACAATGCGAAAACTAAATAATGCAATAAAAATTTTAAAAAACTTAAAAAATGGTCAAAATAATATTTTTTACAAAAAAAAAAATTAGAACACTTACTAAGCCTATGTCTATGACTTTTGATGAGAAAAATGAGATCTAACTACTATAAAAATTTTATCTTAATCGAAGTTAGGATGAAAAAGTTATGCCCAAAATAAGATATGAGTGCAAAATTTTGTAAAACCAAGTTTCTTAGCCAAAAGCTTTTGTTTCAATGTTTGATAATGTTTATTATCATAGAATATGATGAATTGTAGTGGAAGTATGAAAAGAAAATGAGGAATGCTGTGGAATCCTAAAATAATGCAGAAAATCATAAAACACAAGAAACACAATTAGTGAATGCAATTATCTACTAGAATGTTGCAAGAATTGTGTAATATACTGCTAAGAATATGTATGAAAAGATAAAATATGATGGATTGAAGTGGAAGAATGAGCAAAAATCAAAGAATGCAAAAAAATGCAAGGAAACACAAAAAGGCAGAAGGATGCAAGTTACTATAAAATGTAAAAAACTTAATGACAAATGTGAAGACTAGCTAGAATGCTTGATCAATTATATAATATATTACTAGGATTATGTATGAAAAGATAAAATCAAAAGGATCCTAGCAACGGTGCTAAAATTTTGATATGCATGCCACAATGTACTAAAATTGTATTAAAATTGGTTATTGAAAAATAATGTTGTATAGTGGCACAATCAAGTTATAACCCTAACGATCACTTGATTTTATCTTTTCTAAATTAATTCCTAACAATACCTACATGGTTTTTAAATTAATTAAGTAGTGAAAATGTAAAGAATTAATGCAAATAGAATACAATGTAATACAATAGAATGCTGTGTAGAAACAAAATGCAATATATATACTGTATAATGTATGCTATTTATGTTGTTTATGCAATTATGCAATACAAAACACAAAATTGGGGGGGGATTTTGTTGCACAAAATTAATCTAAAAGCAATGTATTAAATAAGCACAAAATAAAAGCAAAGTAGAAGTAAAATTGGAAGAAACTTAATGGAATTAAATAGCTGATTCAAGGAAATTGAGAGCCCTAAATTGGATTAATCATAGATCAATTAAGATTTAGGTTTTTCTAATTAATTCTTTAATCTTGGATTGCCCAGAACCCCTGCAATAATCTATGAATTCTATGCTAGACAACTACCTAGGATTTGATCAATTAAGACTAGCCGATTAAGCAACTGTTATAATCTCTACGCTAGATCGAAATTGATTTAATGATAGAATTCATTTAAATTGAGAAATTAAATTAGAAACTTCCAAATCAACCTCTCAACCTTCTGACCCTATATGTAAAAATGTGATTTACTAACCATAATTCATTAACAAAATAATAAAGAAATGAGAAATCAGAAGGAAGAATATTAATTATACTAAATCAACATCCAACACAAGCAATCTTAATAATTCAGCATAAGTAAATAGGGAAAGAAGAAAATTAATTAAAAAAAGTTAACATTACAAATCATGATCTCATAATCCTTAAGAGGAGAGCCCTAACTCTTTGAATCAACCCCAAATTCAGGCTTCCATTGATGAAGAATGAAAAAAGCTAGAAGAAGAAGGAAGTTAGCTGTTGAATAAATCTATTTGTAATTTCGAATGTGTTCCTCTCTTCATTTCTCTTACCTATTCATATAACCTAATTAGCCTAAATCCTAATTGGACTAGGATTAGATTACTTTTAGGATTACAATTTTCGGATGAAGGCTTTCCTAATTTCTAAAAGTCCAGATAGACTTGTTTTACAAGTTAATTAACTCTATCAGATAAATTAGTGAATTCTTATAGACTTGTCTTCCAAGAAGAATAAGACCATGAAATCGACAAATTTTAAAAGATTTATAAATATGAAAGTTGTAGAAATGTGTCTTTTAAGAATTTAGGCATTAGTTTCAGGTTAATCAAACTATTATAGCTCTAGATATAGCCTAAATACAAAAATGGATTCAACTGGGGCAAAAACACGACTTTAGCTTCTTGGCCAAGTAAAGGATTAAAGGATTCCAAACTAGGCTTTGACTAAAATATAAAAGTTGTATCTCTTTCTTTTACCTTTCCATCAATATAAAGTTTGTTCAATCTAACATCCAGAGCCTAAGATATGAATAAAAAATAGAAATAGTGTCAAAATCTAACATTTACCAAATAAATTCAAAAACTTGTAAAATCAATCCAAAATTATAAAACAAGGCCTATTCTATAAAATTAAGCATATGTAACACCTAAAAGACATAAAATAGTAAATATTTTTTTCATCATACTTATTCGAATTTTTTTGAAAACATACATGGGCTAACTGAATGGATGACACTAAGCACATAATTTTTCTTCTTTATTAGCTACATAAACGTCATTTTTGCATTTCTTCTTTAAAATTTTCCACTTTTTACCTTCATCTAACCAAAATTTTGAGTACAAGATGGTTATCTAGTTTAGATTGATCTATTTTAGCCATTCTATTTGAGAACATCAATTTGCCTATGACCTATATGAAATCTTAAAAATGTTTTTTTGAATTTAAGTGGCTTGTTTTAGATTTTTCAATTATGGTTATTGACTTATTTCTAAAAACATTTCTCTTTCCTTTCCCCTTATAAACAACCTACAAAGAGCTTTATTATTGTGTTTAAATATATACAATCGATTCTCTATCTAGACCACAAGAAACTTTCTTCACTCAATCTTTTTAACTTGTATTTCAAATCTTTTTATACTTATTTTGTTCAATGGTTGGTCAAGTGGCTTTTTTATTTTACCTTTTAGCCTTGTGATCCCTTTTAATTTATAGTTGAGCTTAATCTTAACAAGTCACAAAGTGTTAAAAATTAAGGTTGCCTTTATACCTTAAATATCCTTACACTAGACTACTTTAGAGAAAACCTCATTGATCAAGAGGTATATGTCCAACACTATGGCTAGATAGTTCAACTTGATTCAAGGTCAACCACTTATAATGCTAGACTAACACTTTCAAGGGCAAACCTTAATAGCCTTTAACTCACCTTTAGTCGAATAGTACAATCAAAGCTTGCATAGTGCTTTTAACCTACACAAGTTTTCTTTTTGGCATGCCTAAACAAATATTTTCTAAGATTGTAGTTTACTCATGCTTACAAACACTTTGACATGACCATGAATGAGAAATTAACTTATATTTTTCTTATGTACACTATTGATGCATTTGAGAAATTTGCAAGCATACATTGTACTTAAACTCTTAAGGCTAAATATGACTAATGACAAATAAAAGCCACTTTTATTGATGTCAATGATGTACTTAAGAAAAAGGAGAAAATTACAATGCTTATTATGAGCAAAAATAATTTAAAACCTACTAATAAAATCTTAACATTGACTCTATGAATATGCCTCCCTTCAATCCAAAGTTAGTTCCTTCACTAATTACCCCTTTTAGTATTATGAGATACTTGCCTTTATACCAAAAAGAGGATTAAAACTAATTTTCAATGTCATAGTTGCTTACCATTACTTGTACAAGGTAGTTAAAGCCTATTTGTTAGCTAGAACCTTACTTATTATGCAAGTGGCTAAAAATGAGAAACCTCACAGCTATATTGCTAAAATTTTCTTTATTTTTTTCCTTTCACTTTTATCGTTTTCTAATTATGTACTAAACTTTGTTTTTGTTGTATAAGCACTACCATCCTAGCTAAAAGCATTACATCTAGCTCAGCCAAGCAAGTAATGCAAAAGGCTAAGCTAAAGTAATTCTATAAAGAGGTTGAAATGGTTTTTCTTGAAAATGATGGTGAGGAGGAAATGTCATTAGGTACCTAAAAAAGAAAATATTCTCACAAGATTCAATCTAAAATTGATAGCAACTAACCTGTTGAAAAGCTTTTAAGGAAAGGTAAGATGAAAACTATCACTAGCTACCTTTGTACTCCAACTATGCCTACCTTGATCAATAACTTAACCATTTTTCAACCAAGGGATTTAAACACTTAACCATGTATTAGTGATGGCATTATTAAGGATACTGCCTAATTTTAAGTAGACCTATATGCTATTCTTTTGTAATGATTTCAACTTGTTTGCTTGCTAACTTATGTATTTTACTTTAGCTCTTTCAAGAAAATCTTGCTTTAATCCTTACTCTTTCCATTGTTCGACCAATTCTAACTTCAACCCCTCAATCAACTAAGCCTAATACCTAAGTTTCTATTGAAGTATCTAGTATCTCTATATCAAGTTATGTTATTTCTAATAAGTCACTGGGATTATTAAGATGGAAAGGGTGCATGCTAAGTTAAATGTTATAAATGGCTAACAACAAAAAAGTAATGGGGATGAAATGGTTAAAGTAGAGTTGGTCACTCATCGAAGGAAGGGATGACCTAAGTTTGGACTTTGATGGTAACACTAAAGCTAAAAATCTTATTAACCTAAATATGCTTTATCATATTAAATATGAGAATAAAAAGGATGAGAAAGAAGCTACAAATCTTAAAGAAGTTAGGCCTAAGTAGAGGAAGAAGCTGAGGATAAGGATAATAATGTAGATCCACTCATTACTTAGGGCTCCCTGATGTCGACTAGCCCTTCAAGTTCAGTTTCGAAGGTTTCGGTCAGATAACCTTCTACAATTAGAAAGAATCAATGAAAAGAAGCAACTGAGAAGGGTCTGGCAGGATAAGGCCTTCTATTAGGATTGAAGATAGAAACCTTACTACTTGATCCTAAGGCTTAAAAAATGATGGATTTGAACTTTCATAATATGAAATAGGTCACTTTATTAGATGAATGATGTGCAAAATATTAATTATATTATTTCTTCCTATTTTATACCTTTTAGTATGTTATATATGCTTAATCTTATAGAATTGACCTTGTTATATAATTGGATGTTAGTTTTCTAATATTTTAAAATTATTTAGTTAATGTTGGATTTTAAAAATATTTTAGGTTTTTAACTATAACTTGAGTTTTGGATGTCAAATCTAGGTGATTTTTATATCATTGAAAAGTTTAAAGGAATCTTTAAAACTTTCATGGCTTGATCGAAGCTTAATTCAAACATTTAGAAGGTTACAAATTGTTATAGAATTGATGCTCTATTTTTGTCCAAGTTGAACTAATCCTAGCTTTTAAGCCATATTAAAGTTCTGGAAGTAAAATCAAGGTGAAACTAGTGCCAAAAGTTTTTTAAAACCAACCTAATAACTTTCATGTTAGGGTTAAGTGAAACTATATCATTTTGATGGTAAAACATGAGCTAAAAGATGAGTGATGAAAATTACTACAATAAAATACTGTTAGTAGTTTAAACTATAAATTAGGCTATAAGATTCTAAAATTAGCAAGATCCTATTCTCAATAACTCTATGAGGCATATTAACTTGGCCCATTAGGTTTTGTAGTATAAGAAATTAGATTTAAAGGTTTATGCCTCAAAAGGTAAAAACACACAATTCTAGACAGTTTTATTTTTTTCTCTAAGTTTTTTCTTTTCATCCATAAAAGGCTAAATTTTAAATTGATTCAAGATTCAAATTATGAGATCTTAAGCTATAATGTTAATTATTGTTAATTTATTTTCCTCTATCTTTAATTCTCTTGTTCGATCTTTTGGAATTGCATGAATTCAATATAGATTTGGTATAATTTATGTTCAATATTGTGATTTATGATTTTCATATGGTATTTTGTTAAATTTTGAATAGTTAATCATCATTCTTTATGTGAGAACAAATGATTGAATAATAAAATCAAAGGTTTCTAGTTTAATCTATCAATTTAACTAGATTCTATATTCAAATTAACTTAGATCTAGCTTTATGGATTATAATAGTTGCTCAATTTTGCTAATTTGAATTAATTAAATCCTAGATGGTAATCAAGTGTAGAATTTATGAATCATTATAAGGGTTTTAAATGATTTTATATTAAGAAATCAATTATAAATGTCAAATATTTGTGATCTATGATTAATATGCTAAAGAGTGCTTAATTTCCTTGGATCAATTATGTTTCTCTATTATTTCTCTTTGATAATTCTATTTCATATATTTCAATTTTGCATTCTATTTATTTCAAATCAACCTCTCTCTAATTTATTTTTGTTTATATTCTTGCATCTTACTTGCATACTATTTACTTAATTACTTTAGTGTGCAAGATTAAATATCACTTTTGTTTGTATTTATTTCTTTTACTTTTATTTCATGAAAGGATTAAATAATTTTGTATTCATAGTTAGTAAATCAATGTAATAGGGTGTATTAAGTGGATCACTTGAAGTTCAACCTACCTTATTACCTTATATTGTAAATTTTCACTAAATTAGTAATTTTTAATTTTAATTTTAATTAGCTTTAACAATTGTTAATGAAATCATGATTATAGTGATGAAATCTTTTATTAAGACTCTGGCTAACATATTTCCTAAATTGATTGAGAGTATTAGCAAAGCCTCTACCATTGGAGATGATTATTAGACCTTTCTCTAGCATAAAGATGAATTCACTAAATTCTACAAGACTAAATTGCAGAAGAAAGCCAAACTTGTTGCAAAATGAAGAACTTGTATTGAATGCATGACAAAGAACACCAATGAGATCACCACCTTGTAGTGGCAAATTACTAACATTCACCAATGGCTCGAGCTGACCTATGGTGTTTGACCATAATTAGAAGCTATATTTAAGTTTGCTAATGAAAAAGAAGAGACCCTTTTATGCAAGGCTAAATTAGGCTTGAGAGACTTTAAAGCTACCAAAAAGAAGTTAGTATATATAGAAGGTTAACACCAAACCATGCAAAAGTAAAAGGATACAACTTATTCTAAGTAAGAGAGCTTCAAGTCTTCCTTTCAATCTTTCAAAATGTAATTAGAACTCGAAATGGCTTAACTCACAATAATTCTTAAATAATTTTTTATTTTTTAAATATTTATAGTGATATTTTTAGGGTTTATGTATTAAAGCTTATAACTTCATTAAATGTTCTAAATGCTGACTTCATGTATGCTTGGACTGTATGATTTTAAGTATTTATCATTTATAATTTTAATTTTACCATCTTTAAACATGCGTAGTATGGAGGTATTTCCATTAAAATACTTGATAATCAAGAATGATTCTTTCTAATGAGGTGACCATTTACCAAAACTCAACTTAGCTTGTATTAGTAAAATAACTTTCCATACTAAGAGCCTTGCACAAATCTCTTGCTTTTAATATGTTTAATATATTATTTAGCTAATCTTTCTTTATTATGCATTAATGAGTCCAAAGTATTCCATTGTAATTCATCTAAGCTTTCTAACTTACCAAGCATTAAATCATGATAATCACTTTATGATAACTCATATTGCTTTTGCACTTTTAGAGCTTGTATTTTCACTTCAACAAGTAATATTGCATCACAATAAAAAAACATGTAAAGTGCAACTCTAGTTGACCATCTTAGTGATCTTTGAATTACCTAAAGTACATTATCTAGAATTCAGTGCCAATTTATGGGATATTAACAAATATGCCTCTTGATGAAATCAATAATTAATTTATTATCAACTTCAACTTGGACATTAGCCCATGCATAGTAAGGGGTAGATGTAAGCATTTTGATAACCTTTAATTTGATATATTCCTTTACCTTCTAATTTGGTGTTTCATGATTAGTTGTTATAGTTTTAGGCAAGCTAACTTTACATACTGGCTTATTTTCTATGAAGTTAATAACATCCATTTGTTTAATTTCTTTAAAAATAACTAACTCCACCCACTTAGGAAAGTAATCTACGGTCACTAAAATATGATGAAATGATGGCCTTTGGTTCCTAAAAGGTATATCATGCTAATTATATCAATAATCTAACTTTTAAATGGTTAAGGGTTAATAATCTACTTTTTGGATTGGCTTTTGTTTTTGATATTCTTAGCAGCCCTTAGCATAATTTATATAATCATTGATCATTTTAGGCCAACAAAAGCCTTTTCTAATTAATATCCATTTCATTTTTATTCTATTTTAATGAATGCTACAAATATCTTCATGCATTTCAATAAAGGACGAAATGTTTTTGATATCATACAAACATCAAAGTGACTAACCTTCAAAGTTACTTTTCTATAATTCTCTATATAAAAGTATAAATCTAACACCTTAGTCCTAAGCATTCGACTTGTATCATTAGAAGGAATGTTCAGGTACTTGATCAAGGGTGTTCTCCAATTGATCAAAGCATCATTGGAGCTTGCAAATAATATTTCCTTATATTCTATAGGTTTGAAATGTATTTTATTGGTAATCAATTTGGTCTATTTTGTCTAGTAAATTTTATACTTTAAAGCAATATAAGCTAAGATATTAGCCTCTTCACTTTCAATTATAGGTATATGCTTAATGAATACATCATCGAAACTCATATAACAATCTGGCTGAAATGGCTATGTAATTTGCTATATTGAGATTTATACACTTATATTACCCTAATATTTGCTTAATAATTAATTTTAAATCTCTAAAAATTTAAACATCATATGATCATTGCTTTATTAGTAATTATAAGCTAATAATCAGTGTTTCATATTTGGTTTCATTATTTATAGATTTCATATTTAATGTTAAAAACAATATGACTAGCTTGTTTTGTGAAGTTATACTTAATAGGCTTACACCAACCCTATTTTTTATGAAATGAATAATTGAAATATAAATTCAAATAATTTGTACAAAAAAAATTTAGTAGTCATTTCCTATGCTTAACTATGAAGTTGACCATAACTTGACCTTTCATGACCTTTAGTAGGAAATATTGTAATCAAAATTTAATTAAGCTTAAAGTCCATTTTTTTTGACTCAATCATGTATTAGAGGTCATGCTAATATGTATCTTAAGACATTAATTTTTGCTAAAATTCAAATTCAAATTGCAGTTGACAACAAGTAATATCGAAGGCTCATATAAGGAAAGACAAATTTTTAATTGTTGAATAGTTTTGTTCAATTTCATTTAGCATTCAGAATAAATAATAAATTACCCTTTTCATCATTTTTTTAGGCAAGAAAACATTCTATTACATTATTAAAGTTTGAAATGTAAAGTTTTAAAGTTCAACTTGGTATTGGAAATGTAATGCCCCTAAGTGGTATATTAAGTCTAATTAAGAATAAAACTCCCTAATGGGTTACAAAAGTGATAAAAATTTCCTAAAAATAAATTTAGATAAAAAAAAAACTCTAAATCTTACTTGTATATTAATCAGGTAAGCCAAAAATGAGTACACTAGGCTCTAATTAGCTTGAAAATTTTCCAAACCATTTCAAACATAATTAGGGATAAAATTTGAGTTAAACCATGGTTAAAAACATATTCAAAACGTTAGCAAAAATTTAATGGAATTCACTTTGATTTTAAGGTCTCGGGAAGCCAAAATTCGATAAAAAGGGGCTAAAAGTGTAATAAATCAATTTATTTTCCTAAATTTATTTTTTTAATTCAAATAAATACATTTATTAGGGCCTAAATATATTACAAATAAACTTAAATTGAGGGCAAGGACTAAATTGAAATTTTTGTTAGAAAATATTGGGCAAAAGTTAAATTTTAGAAAGTTTTGGTGTGAAATTGTAATTTCTTAAAATTATGGTTTTTGCCTAATATTTTCATGATAAAATTAGACCAAAAATTGGTCTGAATTAGGCCCATATTTGTATGCCTATATTCTGAAATCTCTAGAGAAATTCTTGTAAAAATATCTTGCAAAAAAAGATCTAGATATTTTGTAAATTCCAAAAAGAGCCCACATGTATATATTTGCTATTTAGTCCTAGAAATTTCAAGAGAATCCATAAGCCTCCTTCTTCCTCTCTGCATTTCAAAATTTCCAGCCACCATTAGAGCAACCTTTCAAGCTTCCAAGCCAAAAACACACACAAAATTCAACAAGCCAAGCCAAGCTTTCAAGTTTTCTACTAGCTTTCTTAAGTTCTTCCCAGAGAAATCAACCAAAGCTTGAAGGTATTTCTTCCTTTTCCTCAAGTCTGAAACACATCCTTATGGGAGAGGTTTTGAAGTTTTAATATAACTAAGTTTGGAGATGAGTAACAATTCCTTACCATTTTCTTAGAATTTTGATTCAAGAATTGTAAGATTTTGAACTCTAGATTGGTTAATTTGTTAGTTTGATGTAAGACCATGCAATTAGAAGCTTGGTGCTATTCTGAACCTTTGGACATGAATTTTGAATGTCATTATCATGATATTAGCAAGAGGAATGCATGAGAATACTAATTTTGATGTTTGGAATGAGTGGTGAATCCAAATCATGAAGAACAATGCTTGCTGGAAAATTTCTGCAAAACCCAGAACAATGACTTCTAGTGCACGAATTTTCTGGGCTTCATAGGGTTGCTTAAAAATTCAAAACCAAAAATTATATGGTCTCTTATGATGTTAGGATCAACATATAATTTATTGAGAATTTTTTTCAAGAAGTTATAATTTCGGAATGGGGTCCTTGTTGGGAAGTAGTCTAGATTTCCAGAAATAGAATGCTTGGGCATTTGGTCTCGGGTTTTAATTTTTTGAGGCACTATATGGACTCTAAAAATTCTACAAAAAAACCCATAGAAACCCTTCCATATGTTGATTAAAACATATAAAAATTTCATGGCAATTGTAACACATTTGCCTATTGAATAAATTCTTAACATTTTAGGGCTCCAGTGTGCCAAATCTGGAAGCAACTTGAGAGGGTGAACTTGGGCGAGTTTCTAGGCAAAGTCAATAGGGAGTCTGAGAAAACTCACAACATGAACTTTATTATTTAAGATGTTAGGAATAACATAAAATTTAATGAGAAATTTTAGAGTTGATTTAATTATCCAAATAGGGCAAAACTTTTTATTGCACTCTACTAGCCCTGTTCTAGGCCAGCGAGTGAATAGTTCTATAGTTTAATGGATTCTAAACCTAAATTGAATGGTAGTTAATTGAAATTGCAACATTAAGGCTTTAATTAAGTATAGAAAATTTTGACAAGTTAATTAGAATTAATTAAACATAAGTTGAGGGCTTAGTGTATAAAAAAGATATAGTATAAGATTAATAAACTCCAATTGAAACATAAGTTAAGCTATTCTTTCTAAATTCTTAGTATGTAGATGCATTATTAGAATGTATATTGTTTGTGTATAAAATTAAAACAATTGTTTTGCATGTGTATGCATTATTGTTTGGCATGATTAGAATGGATGTTACCTAAATGACTAATGGGTATATTTGACCTTACCATTGATTATTGAATTATGAATATGCTTATAATAGCTATTGGATTCTGAAACACTATAATGTTTTTGAATCCCTCTCAGATATGATATGTGGAGGAGTATTACATCCTTTTAAAAGAAGAGAAGGCATGGTAAGGATTGGAGCGATAAGAGTAGTGGTTTTGGCCTAGGGTGGTGGGGAATAAAATTGAATTGATGAGCGATAAGGGTGGTGGTTTTGGCCTAGGGTGATGGAGAATAAAGTTGAATTGATGATATAAGGGGAAACCCATACCTTATTAGTCATTTGTTGATATCAAAACTAATCATTTCTTAATTATGTAATTAAATTTCATTCCAATTAGATGCTTAAAAATAATGACATATTTAATAACTAATTTAAATCTAAGAAATTCATAATATGTTGGGATTATGGTAAAAGTAAATTGTCATTCACTGAGTATTATAAATACTCATTCTTATTTGTATTATTTTTTCTTATTTTTACAGATTAAGAACCTCGACCGGCACTGGCAGTCTGGCACTTGCATGAAGACCTATTTGTCACCATATACACTGTTTACTTCTAGATAGTATGTTATATATTAGTATAAGTATTTAGTCAGTTAGTATATTAATTTGTATAATTTAGTTCATGCTTGTTTTGATATCTATCTATGTATATAGTCTTTCATATACTTTAAAAATGTATATAAGATGTAGTATTATCTCTTTTGTGTTTAATAAAAGTATTAGTTGTATATGTATATTAATGTACATATGAGTTAAATGTGATGCTAAAGGCTTGTAAAGGTATTTAATTGATATATCACTATCAGTTATATATCTTTACGCCGGTTACGACAGTTGTGGGAATAGGTTGTGATAGGAGAGGACATTACTAACAGCTTAGTCAAGTACCTCTTAATGTCTTCAAATATTACTTGATATTTATCTCACAAAAAAAAACTATTGTATTTTAGCCTTAGTCGAGGAGAAACTACTTATTTTTGGAAAAAAAGGTTTAACGTGAACCACATCAAGCAATTAAATTTGCTAAGAAAGCATTGAAGTTCCTTTTTGTTAATTGGTTCTGAATTTTTCATTGTGGCTTTGGTCTTATTTTCGCTAACCACAATCCTTTTTTAGTGTACTAGGAAAACTAAGAAATTACTTATCAAGATATTAAATGCATATTTCAAATGGTTCATTTTTAAATTATCATTATGCATTTAACTGAAAGCTTATTTCATGTTTTTTTAGGATTTCCTCATGTGACTCAACCTTCACTGCCATGTTATCAATGCATATTTCCATCAACTTCCTTATAATGTCATGGAAAATTGTATTCATAGCTTATTAATATGTAGCCTCGACATTCTTCAGTCTAAATGACATAACTACCTACTTAAATGTACTGATTACTTTTAGACATCAAAAAGCTATTTCTAGTGTATCTTCTTTAGCTATGAAAACTTAGTTGTACCTAGCATTTCCATATATGAAACTTACTACCACATGTCTGTAAGCCAAATTGATTAATATATTTATAGTTGGCATTGGAAATTCATCTTTAGTTGTGGCATTGTTCAAGTCCTTAAAATCTATACACACTCTTAATTTGTCTTTTTTTTCATAATAAATACCACATTTAAGATCCATTTGGCAAACCTTATGGTTTTGATGAATTTAGCCTTCAATAGCCTCTTAATTTTTTTTAATTTTTAGCATAACTTTTGGTACAAAACATTGAATTAGTTATTTATGCACTTACAACCGATCTTTCATCAATAGTTAATGTCTTACCAAATCTTTACTTTGCTTAGAAGTCTAATCATAATGCTTAGAAAAAGAATTTTTGTATTCTTTCAAGATGTCAACTATCTAGCTTTTTATGTTTTTTTTTGGCAAGGTTGTGTTGATAAAAGTTAACTTTTTATCTTTTTCTATCCTTAAATTAACTCTTTGTAAAAAAAGCCTGAGACGTTAATTTTCTTAGCATCATCCTTGATTAAGGATTCATGAAATCGAAGAAGGCTATCTTATAGATGAAATCAAAGACTTTTGTTTGAGCTTACTCAATAATATAGGCTAACAATTAAGCAAGTTATTTTTTATATTTATTTATTGAGATTGTAGGATGATTATGATGCTTCAACCTTTAGGATTACTTTGAATTTGAACATATTAAGGATACATATCTCAATGGTTAAAAGGTCAACATAGCCATTGACTTATAATGGCTAAGCATTAGGATTATCAATATTAAAATTTGTGATGCATTGGTGCACATAGCATAGGTTATTATCTTTTTCCATACATTTAATTGTTCCTTCTTCTTTTTAGGTAAGCATCTTCTAATAAAAGGTGGAAGGTACTGCTCTTGCTACATTTATCAAGTCTTTATTCAATAGTAAGTTATAGTTAGCTTTTGAAGGTACTAACATAAATAATGTAAGTCTTGTTATTGATCCAATCTACAAAATGACTAACACCATTCCTTTAAAGGCTGACATTTTGATGCTAAAATTTGTTATAGTAATGTTAGATGGCATAAGGTTTTTTAGCTATTTTCCTTGATGAAAAAACATTGATTACGACATTAAGTTAATCTTAACTCCCCTATTAACCAATATCCTTTTCAATGGCTAAACATTCATGTGAGGTTAACATGCAAAAGCTTTAAATTATTTTTCGTTTGTACAATTGGCCTTTCCAAACTCACTAATTGCTTGTTCATTAAACTTAACCATTATCATCAATGATTCATATCAAAGTCCTCATTAACTCCTTTTGTTTCAACTTTAGTAAATGATGGTTACAAAATAATCACGATGTCCACATTAAGATCCATCTTTTGTCCTTAATTCTTTAATTAATGGAAGATATTTTGTTTATTTTCTTCCTTTCTCTTGGTACTACTTGATTCACATAGACCTAACAGTATCTTATGTTGACTAACTTCTTTCTCCTTGCTTTTGCATGCAATTTACCTTTGCATCCTCATTTTGTGAGTCTTTATCAATAAGATCTTTTATATTAAGGGTTATACCATTTGTTTTGACCCTCAACATACCTTGACTCCATGACTGTCTATTTTTGTGATAGTGAGGTTCATTTTTCACCCATTTTCCTTTAAGATTGTCACCTTTTAACTTTTTGTTGTTAATATGGAGCTTAATTTCTCTCTTGGGCTATTGATAGTCTAATCTATTGAAGGTGGATTTTTCTTTTCCTTTCTCTTTCTTAAATTCCTTAAACATCTTCTCCACTTTCTTATAGTCATATGCTAGTTTTTAAACTTCAAGATCTATCTTATTTTTTAATCATTTATCATAATTACCATAATCTTGTCTTATTATTTCTCACATTGATGACACATTTTTAGGATTCCTCATTCACATTGAATTCTTTTAATGAAATTAGTATTCAATTCATCCTTATTTGGATAGGCCTTAGGCAAGAAAGGTGAGTCCAAATGATCATCGTACTCATAGTAAGCCACTATATTTACATCCATGCCAAACATGTCAAAGTCATCTATCAATTTAACATAGTTGAACCTAGTAGGTAAAAAGTCTTTATTGATTAGCATTTCTTTCTTATTGGCTCTGTTGACAAATCTCAAACTTATTTAATTTATGGCTTTCTTAATCATTTCTTTAGTGATATTGTTAAATATTTTATAATACTTGCAATATTTTTTTATCATTCATTTCTTCATTTAACTAAATTTTATAACCTTTAAGAATTTTATCTATTTATCTTTTAACAATAGGTCAAATATTTGATTAGCCTTGTTAATATCGAAATAGTAGACTTATTTACTAATGTGATCTATTTTGTATTTTTATCAATGTTTTTCAATAAAGAAAACATATATAAGGGATTGAATATGAGTTTATCTAGATGGATTTTGTTTTCACATTCTTCATCTATTTCTTCCTCTACATACATGACTTTTCCTCCTTAAAATATGCTTGACACAACTTTCTATCTTCTTCTTGTTGAAATTATTCTATTTATTGAACCTTTTTTAGTTAATTGGGCTATGTTAGAAATGCTTTATATCACCAATCATTTTCAAATAACAAAGTTAAAACCTGCCACTACTACTTTTACTATTTCATTTTTAGCAATTTGAGTGAAGTAATGACTTCTTGCCTACTAAAATCTATATAAATAATCTTCAATTGACTTTATAAGACTTTTCATTATATTAATTTAGTTAATCCTATTTTTATCTCATATTAGTGAAATTAGTCATGGGATATTTACTCCATCTAAGCACATGTATACACTAAATTTAATGGAAGGCCTGAGTACCATGAAAAGGTTATTCTTATCAAAGATAGTGAAAGGTGCCTTAATTTCAAGAATTTGTTAGCAACCAATTCTTTGCATTCAATTATGAATCTAGTGATATGCTTAATGGTGCATTAGTTGTCTTTACAAGAGAAAATAGTGAACTTTAGCATTTTGAACCCTCAAGGTAATTTAAGCTTGTGAATCCACTCTAGGAAGGTTTCTTGGTAGTTAGGGTAAGTATTTTGACCACTTAATTGATTCAATAATTGTTTGACCAATAACTATATGTTTTAGTCTTGACTTAGGCCTTGCTTACCTTAGCTTAATTGATTTTGATAGTTAGGCATATTTTGGTTTACCTAGTAGACATTATCGCATGCATTTGTATTTTAGTGCATGTTTAGCCAAGCTGTATTTATTTATTTGCCACATCATGTCATTCTTACTTAACAATACTTAGGCCTTTTAGCTTTAAAATAATCGATTTGTTCTTTTTTGAATTTTGATCATCCTTGTGCTAAAAACCAAGATATTATGTCTTTTTCTCTAAGTTTTGGTTTACTTGACATAGTTTATAGCTATATTCTCAAGAGTTAGCCTTAATATAGTGGTTATTTGCTAAAAGAATATTTGTGCTATTTTATGGTTGCATATAGTGGTTATTTGCTAAAAGAATATTTGTGCTATTTTATGGTTGCTTTCATCTTGTTGTTGTCTAATTATAGTTATGCTTTAAGGAGATGTCATGACTATTTTCATCCGCCATTTTGGCATGTTGTACATTCAACCTTTTGGCTTGAGCATTTCAATTGCTACATTGTATAACTCTATTATTTCTATTAGTTTGTGGCATATCATGAGGCATTCCATTTGGTAACCTTGTAGGCCCCTTAATGTTATTCCTTTAGTTGTTATTCAGCCTATTACTATTTTTATTGCTTAAAGCATTACTATTATTTTATGTAGCTTGCTAATGATGATTGTTATAGAAGTCATTTCTTTGATTCACATTTTGGTTTTGGTTTTATACAGTGTTACGCATGTTATTTTGATCATTTGTATTTTGGATAACCTTAATACTTTTTAAGTTTTCTACTATACCTTATAATTGTTAAGGCTTTTCAACATTTTCGACAACCCTTTCTAGGTACAAAGGATTACCACATGCAAACTTAAAAAGTAGAAGTTATATTGGCATTCATGATATTTTGTGGTAAAGTAGCAACACTTTAATTACATGAAAAGGTAAAAGATCTTAGAACTAGGTCCTTTATTAGGGTCCCATCAGGCATGCCAATTTGTTTGTGGTAAAAAATTACTAGTAAGAAGGAAAGCCAATTCAATTTTTTTTCTAAGATGGGGTCCTATACAGTTTAATAGTGAAGTCCTAATTCCTTTACAAGAGGAAGTAAATTATAGAAGCACGAAGCAAAATGCACATAAGTATGCAAATAGAAAGATACACAAATGCATAATAGTGTACAAAATAATACAATTCAAATGTAATCTTTACTATAATCCTTGCAAAGTTTCTTTAAGAGTAAAAGTACATTAACAAACATTAAGTGGTGCAGTTGGAAACTTTGGGTGTCTTTGCTTATAATTAAAAGACAACATTTAAGATGAATGAGAATTACAAATAAGTAAAGACAAATTACAACAGAGTGTTGCTCCTCCATGATCCCAAAAATCTCACCATTAGCTATGAGTTAAGCTTGTTAATTAGCTCTTTTATATGTTCCTAAACTATTTTTAGTTAACTCCATTGTCTTTTTCGACTTTCTTTGATGATATGGTAGGAATGATTTTATAATTTTTACCTTTTTGTCTCTCGACTTTAGCCATTTTTAAATGTTAGTCACTGACAACTTTAATGAGGATAAAACAATTGATTACCGAAATTTTGTAAAGTAGGCTAACATCAACATACTTTAAATATATAGTGATGTAGATAAAAAAAAGTAATCCACATTGTTCTTGTGTTTTGATGTTTAATTTTTCTAGTGATCAATTTCGTTTACAAGAGATTTTCCTTTTAATTAAGGCTAATCTTGTTCATGATGAAAACAATAAATGATAAAATCATCCTAAAAATAGCTTAAGCATTTTAGGAATATATATATGATTAAATCATCAAGTGTAACTCCCTTTCTTATTAACACCTTAATCCTCATTAAATAGGTAATTGTTATAAAATTAGGTCTATTTTGAAGCCAATTTAAGATTTTGTGTAACAAAATATTACAGATTCTAAGTTTTAGAAATTTTCTGCTCATTTCCAGAATTACTAAACCAACTTCAAAAATATGAAAAACTACTTTGCAGAACTCACAAAATTACGAAATTTGTTTTCATGAACCTTCTACTCATTGACTTCATCCTGTAAAAATTTGACATAACTTAGACATCATTTGGCCTTTCAAAATTCACAGTAAAGTTTTCCTGTTCTAGTGCTGTCCAGAATCTACAACTGTAAAAGTAAGCCCTTAGTTCAGGGGCAAAATAAACTTCAATTAAGCTAAAATTTGGTATGGAACTTGATAAACATGTTAAATACTTTCCATAAAATTTTAATATCAAAACTCATCCATTTACTTCTTCAGAATACTAAGTTACAATTGGTACTCAGCACTGTGACGGGAACAGGACAGTCCAAAACGTGTAACAATTTCCCATAGCAAAAGAGCTCATTTTGGGAGGAATTTTGGCACAAAGTACATTGAGTATGTAAGGTTCATCCCTAAATTTTATCATGATTTTTAGAGCAACATAACTCAGTCAAAAATCCATGTAAACAGACACAGCTCACTGCCCTACGAGACTACTGTTCATTTGGTCAATTACTATTCCTTTGGTCATTTCCAACTTCACACATATTGCATATTATAGGCTTACTAACCCAAACTAGTTCATATACCTCAAATTCATATATTTCATACAACATAAGCAAGGGTCACATAATTATATAGAAATTTCAATTTACAAAACATATATCCAAGATACAATTTCAAAACATTATTCTTTCTTATCAAGAGGGCCTTTGGAAGTATCACCTGGAATGATTAATAAACAATATAGAAACATAAGAAACAAAGTTTCCCAGTAGCTAGTTATTGTAAGAAAAACATATTAAGCCATTCCAGATCCTTAAACAAATAAATCATACATTTTCAAAATCAAATAATTATTTATCACATTATTCCATACCATTGTAAGAAACGTGCGTCACAGTCAGGATGGCTATCACAAACAATTGTACCTAGGCCTCACGCACACAGCAATTTCATTATCATCCTCGGAAACTCGGGCCATAGGCCTCACACACAATATTTTATTGTCTTCTCGGGATGCGCACACAACAATTTCATACACATTCCATACAATGATATAAAATATAGAAAACATATAAATGGAAAATAGAGCTTAAGGATAAAGCTAGCTATCTTTTAAAAGCATCCAATAGTGATGATTCATTTGCCCTCATTTAGAAATTTCACTACAATCCCTTTGCCTTTCCAACTTGCCACTTTCTTGCTCTACATAAATACACATCATAATTCTTATTAGAACACCATCATTTTTCTTAAATCTCATGCATTCTTCACTTCCTTCACATACACTAAACCATGAAGGAAGTGTCCAAATTTTAAGGTATATTCCAATATCTCCTAAATTTTATTGTAAAACATTATTCTAAACTTCCAAAAATACAATTAAATGGTTAAAACTCCTTCCTTTCCTATGCTCATGGTTTTGACTTTCAAAAGGGGATTTTTACACAAACTTTCATAATTCAAAATTTCATCTTCCATAGGCTCCATAATTCATAAGAATCATTCTAATTTCATCAATTTAGCCAAATTCTAAAGAAATCATGCCAAATCCATTCATACACCATTATACCTCTAAAACCCTAATTTATACATCATGATTTCTTGTTGTTTTTACACCAAACCAAAGCCATAGATCAACATAACAATATCTAAAACATCATTAAACATACTAAAATCATTCAAAACTCCATGGTCAACCTCCTTTGACCACACTAACATCAAAATTTTAAGAAACTAAAAATAGTACATTAAAGAGTTTTTAGAGGAGAACAAATTTATCTCTTGGAGCAACTTGAAATTCTCAACTTGGAGCTCACCAAACTTGATCAAACTTGGAGGTTTCTTCAATCTAAACACACTAATAGATAGAGCTTAATGAGAGGGGCAACTTTGTCTTCTACGCCTAAGCCTAATTCTTACTATTTTTAGGTGAAAAAGTCAAATGAAAATTTCTCTCTCTTCCTTCTCTCTCTCACTCACGTTTTAAGCTTCTTTCATGGAGTCTTCCACGGCTTTTAAGAGAAATAGAGAAGAAGGAAGAGTTTTCATGAAATTTCAAGGGTATTTTGATCATTTTAAAAATTTTTAAGGGTATTTTGGTCCTTTCTCATCAATTAGTAAGGCTATTCTTGCCATTTTCTTCTAATAATGACACTTGTCATGTGTCTATTGGCCACACTTTATGGAATTACATACTACACCCTAAATTCTTAGTTATTCATATTAGATCCCAAATTTTTGGTTATTCACACTTTAACTCACACCCGATTTTGCACTTTTGCAATTTGGTCCATAGGGTTTCTGTCTGTTTAAAATTTCTTACACTGTTAGATTTAGATAGCTCCCCTTTCTAGGGTTTTCTAACTTTCTCTAATCATTTATACTGTTTAGGGAAATTAATTCTTTTCCAACTACCATTTTTCCTTCAAAATTTCGATTACACTTACACTTAATTCCTTTTAACTTAAGATTTACCTACCAAGCTAATTCAAACATACTCTTTGTTTCTACAACATCAGAATTTAGTGATTCAAATGATAGAATTAAAAATTCAGGACATTACATCAAGCATAAAAAATTAGGATACATTTTTCAAAACTTATTTTTTTCAACAAAATAAGCACATTATAAAACAAAACTACATTTGGTAGTCAGGGCCAAAGTCACTTTCTCTCCATAAAGTACATAAGCAAATTGTACACTAGAAACTATTTTGAGATAAGCAAAGCCTAATGCATATTTTTATGTTTTTCCATAAAAATACAAATAAGCCCCAAAGTAAGGCATGGTATTATGTGACCTATTTAAAAACTTTAACATTGTAAATACGTCTCTTGAAGTTTTCAAATAATAGAAAATTATTAAAATTTTAATTAATTAATTATGATCCAAATCTTGGTAAAACTAAAAAGAGTAATATTGTTAATATCCTTGCATTAGGCACCTTGATTTGATGTGGGTCTCATCAAATAATAATGGAGCTTATCTCAAATTGATGGCTTTGATATATGAGTATTGAAAGCATAAAAAATTGGTATTACCGTATCTTTGCCTTAGAAGGGCAAAAAAGTTAAGGAGATGAATCTCATTACTTGTAATAATGTTTTTAGCATAGTTAAGGTGATTTAAAAATACAAAAAAATACAATGATATGTAATGATTTGTTTGAAAGCTAAAAAGGGAAGGAAAGAGAATGCACTTAAAGAGAATGGAGGACTAATTTATAATTTTATCTCCCCTTATTTAAATGTCTGAAATTATATAAGGAAGAATAATAAGGTTTAAACTAAAATACATAACTAATTTTATACTTTCTTCAAAAGTTGATTTATTAATGAATTTTTTATAAATAAAAAATTTAAAAAAAAATCTCTCTCCATTTTTTTGAAAGAATATATGATATGTCAATATATTATAATATTATAATTCTTACTTAAAAAAATTATGAAAAGATTATCATTGGTTAATCTAATATAATCATTATTTGATAAAGTCAATAATAACTTAATTCATATTCATTTTAAGCTAATATAAATGTATCAGAAAAAGGATGAATATGAAAATAGATATAGGTCATATTTGTCTAGTCTAATTATTATTAATAAGAAAAAATATAATTATATTTTTATTTAATTTTTTTCATATTTACAATATATATTTTTCACATGCAAGGTGTTTTTCAAAGAAATGTAAATAATATATTTTTTATTTAAATATAAATAATAATGAAATTCTAAGAGTATAAATATAAATAAAAATTAAAGAATAAAATATAATTAAAATTGAAAATTTAGCAAATAACATTCCAAAAGCACCTAATTTAGAGAAGAACAAAATATTCAAAATGAGAAAATTTTAAAGAGTTAGTCATAAACTCTTATTTTCTTCCTCTCCTTAGACAAAACTTCTAAATAAAGGAAAAGGTAGCACATAACTTTCTTTTCCTTTTTGTCTCCCATTTTCCCTACGCATAAGAAAATCATAAATGTATTAAGGATATAACCTTTGTTGTTATTAATTTATTTTTAAAAAAATTCCAAGCACAAATTGAGCAGAAGTCATGTGAAAATGGAGTCATGCAATATGACTCACGTGCCTTTTTTATCTTGGTTAAATTACTTTACTACTCACGTAATTTTCCTCAATTTCAAATTAAACTTTAAAGTTTGAAATTGGTTTCTTATACATTTTTTTTCATTTTTTAATTAGATAATTCATATCATTTTCTTATTAACTTTTATTAGCAATTAGCCTATATAGATAATGATTTATTAACAATTTATGGAGTAAAAGACAAATAACTCATTCTTCTCATTTTAAAAATGAAATAGTATTATAAAATATCCTACTTTGTTCTAAGTTATTCATCATTTAAATACATTTAAAAATTGTATGGAAACTTTACATCAATAATTATTAATCCGGATAAAAAAATTGTTACTTATGTGTGCCAATTAGTAATGAAATAAAACAACAAAAAAAATGATAGAAAACATCCAATTAAAAATAGAGAATAAGTATAAGAATTCAAGTCAAAACTTTGAAATTATAAAGGCTCTAATTAGAAATTTTGTGAAATTATAGAAAGCGATAAGAGAATTTAATTTTTTTTCGATTTTTAACAAGAATTTTAACATTTTTAATTTTATTAAATCTTTAAGGTAAAAATTTAAATTTTATTTTTTATTTTTAATTAAACCTTATGTCTTCTTGAGTGTGTTATGGCATAGGTGTGGTTGTATATATGTTTGGAATATTGACAAAATTATCAATTTTGTCCCTATAATTACATAATGTTAACAAAATGATTCCTAAATTATATTAAATGGTCAATTTTGTCCTTAAATAATAGTCTATACAAACAATTTTATCCCTTTGCACATATCCATATAGGTAATTTCATTCCTTAATATTTGTATGGAAAAATAAAATTATTTGTATGAATTATTATTTAGAAACAAAATTAACCATTCAATATAATTTAGATACTATTTTGCTATCAACAAAGTTTCAAGAACAAAATTGGTAATGTTGTCTTTGATATTTTAGTGCAAACATACCATTGAAAGGCCATTCTCATTATATTATTTATATTTACTTAGTTTAGTCTTATTCAGAACTTCATAATAGGTACAAATTTGTTGGAACCAATATATTTGCTAATAATATTGAAACTAAATAGCAAAGATTTTGTGGAAAAGAAGAAGAAATAAGAGAAAATCCTCTTGTTTTATAATTGTAATAACTCTCGTAAAATACAAATGCACTATAATTTTCTTTCATACACTATTATAAAATAACACTATATTTTTCTCTCTTACTAGATAGAACCCTTTTTTATCTTACTGACTAAAATGTTACAACTGAAAACTCTTTCTACCTTGCTGAAGCATCTTTCACAAGGAAAATATTGGTATCAAATAAAATATGAATGTGAATTGCCTCAATGCAATTTATCTTATTCATATGAAGAGATGATAGTGGGCCATTGCAAGTTGTAGCAATAAAATATCTTTGTTAACTTTCCCATGCAATCCACTTGTATTACCTTTTTGTTCCAAGTTGTATTGCAACTCTACTTTAAAAGTCTTCAACTATTATAGCCCTTTCAATGTTAAGAACTCAAGTACTTCACTATTAAGGAATAAGGATGTTGCCTTCCTATATATATACACTTTCAGTACTTCTTGTTTAGGATTGCCCCTTTCTATTATTATTTTTTATTTCAAAATTAATTTATATACTTTCAGTAACCTGTTTTTAAATTGATTTTGAAATAATACTAAGGATTATCTTTAACTTATCAAATGAATTCACCTTTAGTGGCTTTGTCAAAATATCCATAACTTATTCATTAGACTTGCAAAACTTGAACTTTATTTCTCCATTCTTGGTTAATTTTTTGATATAATTATACTTGATTCCAATGTTGCTTCTACCATGAAAAGTTAGATTTTTTGTCAGTGCAATTACTAACTTATTATTACATATAATTTTTGTAAAAAATTCTTGTACCTATTTTAATTTTTCAATTAGTCAATGAATCCAAACTACCTAATATGTTGTAAATGCTATTGCCATGTATTTAACTTTTGCACTTGATAAGGCTACTACTTGTTATGTTTTTTAAAACCAGAAAAATACACTATTTCCAAGATAAAAAACAAAACTAGAAGTACTTTTTCTAATTTCAATATCATTTGCCTAGTCATTATCGATATACCTAACTAAGTTGAAATGATGAAAATAAATATAGAAAGTCTATGATCTCAAGTACCAATAACATACCATTAAATTAATTTTAGTACTTGCAAGTGCAATTGATGCAGCTTTTCCATGAAACAATGATAATCTTAACTCCATATACAACCATAAACAATGTCTAGCCTAATGAAAGTCAAATAATGTAAACTACTAAATAGGCTTTCAAAGTAAGTTGTGTTTACCAATTTTCCATTATCTTCTTTCTTTATCTCAAGGCATTTAACAAAAGGGGTTCAAATTGGAACTGTTAAATCCCTCTTGAACTTCTTCAAAATATCATTATCATACTTTTGTTAGGAAATAAAAATATCTTTATCAGTTTATTATACTTCAAAGCCTATGAAATAGGCCTTAATCCCATATTTATCATTTAAAATTGACTAGTCATAACCTTCCTAAATTCTACAAATATCTCTTTAGAATTTCTTGTAAATATCAAGTCATTAACATAAAGACATATAATTATTAAATTTCCATTTGCTTTTGACTTGATATATAATGTATGATTATAAGGACATTTTTGAAATCCATCTTATAATAAATACACACTGATCTGCATATACCAAGCTCGAGGTGTTTATTTTAGTCCATACAAATCCTTTTTTAAACGATACATTTTTTTCTTCATGTTCTTTCTTTATATAGCCTAGTGATTGCTTAAGATAAACTTCTTTTTCAAGAATGCCATTAAAAAATGTTGACTTCACATCCATATAATAGATATTCCATTTATTTTATACTACAAAGGCAAGAATTATTCAAATAGTATCTATTTTGGAGACTAGTATAAATACATCAAAATAGCTCATTCATAGCTTTTGCTTATAGCCTTTAACCATTGATCTAGCTTTGTAATAGTCTATTTAACTATTAGGTTTGTACTTTGTCTTTACACTTCATTAATACTAATAAGATTTTTATCAAGTGGTAAAGTTGTTAACTCCCACATATCATTTTTAACTATTGAATAGATCTCATTATCCATTACTTAAACCTATCATTCATAAGTTGTTGCATTTTTATAGACAATTAGGCTATAATCTATAAATAGGAAAAACTTTACAATAGTTTTCATTTATAACTGTATCATCATTGTCATTATCTTACGTGACCATATAATCATGCAGGCAGGTTAGCATCACCTGCTTTCATTAAAGATGTGTTGACATTTCTAAAACTATTCTTGGTAAATGAAAGCTTTTGATGAGAGATGAATTTTTAGGAAAAGAATTATTTGTCTCGACTGATTTTGGTTCATTTCCTATAATGACTCCTTACCACTGCTACTTATAATTTTGATTCTAAGACCATGCTTCATCTTCAATGAATTGAATATCTCTATTGATAATTAGTTCCTTTGTCACTGGGTTAATAGCACTTAGTTACATTATCATAGCTAATGAAACTCTACTTTTTGAATTTTATCATCTAACTTCTTTCTTCACTTATCTAGAAGATATGGATATGTGAAACACCTATATACATATAAGAAAGAAATATTTGGTTTGTTACATTCCAAGCTTTTTCAGGGCTTTTTCCAAGAACACTTTTTGTTAGATACCGATTCAACAAAAATACAAACAAACAATAGCTTGTACTCAAAATGATTTTGGAAAAGTTTTAGCTTTTAGTTAACTTTTAGTCATTTCAAAAATTATTCTATTTTTCCTTTCAACCATTCTACTAAAGAATATAATTAGCTATTAATTGACATTGAATTCCTTGTCTTTTGTAGAAATTTGAAAATTCATTTAAGTTAACTCTCCGCTTCTATTAGATATTAAGGTTTTCACATAAGAATTAGTTTACTTTTTTAACAAAAGCTTAAATTGTTTGAATTTCCCAAAATATTTTTTTTTAAAAGAAAATGCACCTAAGTTTTTCTAGAAAAACCATCCATAAAAATTAGAATGTACCTTTTATGTTTAAGTGATTTACCTTAATTGGGCCATAGATATCTACGTGCATTAACTCCAATAGTTATTTAGCTTTTCTAGCTTTTTCAATTGGAAAGGAATCTTTATGCTGCTTTCCAGGTATACTTCCTTTACATTATTGATTAAGAGCTTTAATTAATAATAAACTACTAACCATCTTCTTCTTAGTTAATAGCTTCAGCCTATGGAAGTTCATATGACTAAATTGAAAATGTTATAACTAATTATCATTTTTTAAAGTTATTGAAAGATTTATTAAAGTTTTAATGTGTAAATTTAAAGGAAACATGTGATTCCATATCATTTGCACATTTGTAATTATTTTACTATTTTTGCTTTTAATTGTACAGGCTCTATTCTATATATCAATTTTGTGCTCTTTTTCAAGAAGTTTGCTTGCTTTTAGTAAGTTCTAAAAAAGTCTTGGCACAAAATAAACATCAATAATAGTAACATTTGTACAATCTTTAAATTGAATGTTAATGTCATCTTTGCTCACAATAAGAATTTTAAATTTATTTCCAAAATTAACTTTTGCATGTATGGATTCATCAAGGTGTGAGAAAAGTTCTTTTTTCCTACACATATGATTGTTGTATCAAATATCAAGGTATCATATATTTACATGCTCCATATCTAGCTCATTTGATTTTCAAGTGAGCACCATGTTCTCTTGAACCTTAGCAACATTTGCATGTTCCATTAACTCATTTGACATCTTGGAGTAACATCATTTCAATAATGTTCATATTTTTTACATCTATAATATTGTACATTAGATTTGTTGCCTATTCCATTATGACCTTCTTAACATCTTAAAAGATTATCATCATTTAATTTTTCTTTATTGGTGGAATTAAAATAACTACCTTTTCTTCTTTCTCATTCTTACCCTTATCTACCATTTTAATAGCCTCCATGACTTTGACTATCTTAATAACCTCCACAATTTTGTTAAATCATTTTACTTTGTAAAGTTTGCTCAGAACTCTAGCTATTAGTTTTCTTACTTATCCGATGTTTATTTGATCACAACATACTCATTAACTTATCCATAGACATGGCTAATATATCATGCAATTCTTTAATTGCTATAACAATATATTTAAATTTTGCAGTCAAAGATCATATGAACTTTTCCATAACTTTAGTGTTTAAGATATCTTTACTGTTAATTCTTAACTAGTTAACAATGGTCTAAACTCAATTGAAGTATGTTTAAATTGAATCTGAGTTGTTTATGTTTAAAGACTTAAAATCATCTTGTTATGTTTGTAGCCATACTTATCTGACACAATATCACCTTTGTAAGATTTCTATAGAATACCCTAAGTTTCTTTTGCTATGTTTGCAATGATTTCTTTTTGAAATATTTGCTATTTAACATTCTTAAAGATCACAAACAATTCTTTTTAATCTTTCTTTTGGCTTTTCATTAGTGCACATTTCTTATCTTTCTTCAGTACTCAATAAAGCCATTCTCCACCAAATTTTATAAATCTTGGGATATGAAGAATATTCTTAACTATATGCTCTAGTTGTTAAAATTTTTGTTGCTAAATTTGGAAAGTTGCAATTAGATCAATTAGTTGCCATTATATAAGTGGGTGTTGATACTAAATGTTGGAATCAATATACTTGCTAATAATATTGGAACTAAAAAATACAAAAGATTTCATAAAGAAGGAGAAGAAATGAGAGAAACTCTTCTTGCTTTATAATTCTAATAACTCTCATAAAATATAAATATACTATAGTTTTCTTTCACATACTATTACAAAAAAAACATTTAATATTTTTCTCTCTGATTATATGGAACCTTCTTTTATCTCACTCACTAAAATACTATAATAAAAAAATATTTTTGCCTTATTGAATTATAAAGGCACATCTCACAGAGAAAGCAAATTTGAAAGCAAATCTGAATGTGAATTGCTTTATTGCAATTCATCATATTTATAAGAAGAAATGAGTTAGCCATTGCAAGCTATAGCAATAAAATATGTTTGTTAACTTTCCCATGCAATTAACTTGCATGGCTTTTTAGCTATCAATTGTATTACGACTTTATTTCTAAAGTCTTAAACTATTATGGCTTTTTCAACATTAAGAATTTAAGTACTCCATTATTAGAGGATAAAGGTGTTATCTTCTAATATATATATTACTTCTTGTTTAAGATTGTTGCTTTTTATTATTTTTTATTTAAAAATTAATTTAAATGCTTTTAACAAAATCTACAATTTATGTAAGTTAGCATTTTCATTTGCAATAGTATAGGATGCATAAAGAAATACATTTTCATATTTTCTTAACAATTTCATGTTTCATCAATTAATTAATAAAAGGTTATGGTTAATTAGATATGTGTTTAAGAAAATTCATATAACCATACTCTTGTAAATGTGATGAAAAGTTTTATAAATCTTGCAAATTTTCATTAAAAATTGTTGTAACATTTATATAAAAATAAAAATCTTAAAAATTTTCTATATAGCTTTAAATGATAGAGTTATAATTCTCTATATATTTATAACACATAAAATTTGTATACACTAACTTATTTATCAAAACATTGTAAAAATTTTATATAAAAATTTGCAAATTTTTATATAATTTGCATATTCAATATCATGAGAAAGAACAAATTTTTTTAATATGAATCGAAACATTACCTATAATAATATTCAATTGATTTTTTTTTTCAAAAAGAGGGTAACACTATATGGTGAGCTCAACCTATTAAGAGATTAAGTGTTTCACTATTAAACTATCGCTTTTAAATCTTAAAATAAGTGAATTAAAATTAAAAATATAAATCTTAATATATTAGGTGCAATCCAATAATGAAAACACTTAACCTCTTAGGAGGTCAAACTCCTTATAACATTTCCTTTAGAAGAATAATTTCATATAATTTACTAGGGGCAAAATTCCTAGATTACAACTATGAGGAGTATATAACAATTTAATGGAATAAGTAATATAAATAAAGGTTATATTCTTCAAATATAAACTACTACAAATAAGTTAAAAAGATATTAGATCCATTTTGTATTTAGAAGAAAACCCTCTTAAACTACATAGATCTAGTATTTCATCATTACATTAACTGAAGATCTTGCAAATAAAGTCTAGAAGATTTTCTTAAAGAACTATTCCAATAGGAGCTTCCATAAAAAAACTTTAAAAGAATCTTCATGGACATGACACAAAATATTTTCATAAATTCTATTTCAAGAGAACAAAATCCCACTGTGGAAGAACCAAACAAAAATAATAAAAAAATTTATACAAATATTTGGATCTTACATTACAAGCAATACAAAACTGCTTGTAGAACAAAATCTAATTTGAATTAAGAAAATTACACTACTATTGTAAAAGAAGAAGAAAAAGATGAAAGATATGAGAAAGTGTGCATTTGAAATAATAATTTTGTAATTTCTTTATGTCTTTTTGAATTTTCAATAAGTCTAGAATTCACTATTATTAATTTATCAATTATGAAATTTAATAGTCACCATTAATAATTCATTAGTTACGAAGTCTAATAGTCCTTTTGTATAGTTTACTAAATAGATATATCTCTTGAACAATATTTTGTACCTATAAATATCCCTTTGTAATTAGCATTTTTAATGAACTAAAATTGATTTCTCTCCTAGATATTTCTATTCCTTCAAAAAGTGGCATCAAAGCTTAGTTCAAAAGTGTGGAGAGACAAATAGAATTCCTTTTCTAACAAGAAGAAATTATGATTATTAGTATATTCATATGAAGGTGTTACTTAATGCGTAAGATGTTTAGGAAAGTGTAGAGAGAGGCTACATGCCACCGCATGATGAGATCATGTTATTCCAAAAAGAGGAAGATAGTTTGGTAAAGGTGAAGCAAAAGGATCAATTAGCTTTCATCTTTATCTATCAAGGCTAGATGTTTATGGTTATAGTGAATATGACCATTGCAAAATAAGATTAATAGAAATTGAAAAATGTTTTCAAAAGAGGAGGAGATAATGAAGGAAAAAGAAAAGAAGGAATACAAAATAGGGACTATGAAAAAATTAAAGTAGGAAGGAGGAAGAATGGAAGTAAGAAACTTAAAAGGAAATGTGAGGTTAAAAAATCAACATGGAGTTGTGAAACCTAAAAAGCGAAGGAGAAACATTTGTCTCATGCCTTTGAGCTTATAAAGGAAAAGGCCTTCATTTTGTTAGAAAAATATTCTGAGGCTAAGGAAGAACAACATATTATAGAATCCATGAAAGAGATGGCATAAAATCCAAGAAAGTATCTTTTCTTCTTAACAAAGGGAAGTTGTAAAGCAAGATCTAAATCAAACTAAAAAAATTGCATAATAGTTATAGAAAAAAAGGTGAAAAAGATGACAGAGAGAGAGAGCTTGTAAAGCAAGAGTTATAGAGAAGAAAACAAAGCAGAAAGAGAGAAAAGTTGATCTTTTTGTGACCTATTTTAATTCAACTAAAGTCTAATGTGAGAGAAGTAGAAGTATAAAAAAGGATTGGTTCAAATAGGTTAGCCTAGGACTAGTGCAATTTTTTCTAGTGTAGAACTAGGATTGGTATGAAAACCAATAATAATAGCTTAACTTAGTAAGGATTTGAGATTGATTAACTTAATTTGGTAAGGGACTGAGATAGGTAAGTGCTAGCTTGTCAAGCTATTAGGTTAGTGTCATACCCCTATAGTTTAAAATTTCAATTATCTATTTATTTGTTACTTTTTTCTTAGAATTTTAAAATTTTATGTTATGAGAAAAGTAATTAATTAATTGATTATTATGGTGGCAATTTGAAATGAAGATTTTATATGGAATGGATAAATTGTGAAGAGGATAATATGAATGACGTATTAAGGAAAGAGAACTAATTGATAAAATGAGTTTTGAATAAAAATCTTAGAGTAAATAGAAATAAATTATTTAAATTAGGCTTAGGAAAGAAAATTTGAAGGGAGTAGTTAAGGAAAAATACTTTTAATAAAAGAATTAAAAGTTATTAATAATTAGAAATGAGAATATAAGTATAAAGGGGATTTAAGGAAAAATGATGAAATTGCCTTTGCCTCTTTAAATCCCTAAAACTAGCCTCAACCTTCATTCATCAATCCTATTTCCAAAAGCTTAGCTTTAGCTTGTCTCCCTCTTAAATTTTCTTCTCCTTCCTTTTCCTACTCAAATTCTTCTTCAACCAAGTTAGAAAGAGTTAATCTTTTTTAAATTCTTCATTCAAACAAGGTAAGGTCTTCATTACAAAACAAAAAAAATCTTAATAGCTTTCTTTAGATTTGAAAGAAATCCAGTAATTAATTTTAAAACATGTATTTATGATTTAGTGTGGATTTATAGTATGATAAATGCATTTGGATGATGATTTTGTTGAGTGAATAGTAAAAATCACAAGGAACTTGTTGTAAACCAAATTATAGCTAACTATGCCATAAAATATACATTCTAGGAAAGCATAATTAACTACAGAGTTGATTATAAGCTAAAAAGTGCTCTTTGAATGCTAATAATTGATTAATATAGTTTACTAGAAGCATTAGAGTTATTCTTCAAACTTGTATAGTTAACTATATAGTCTACTATGGACTTTTAGAATTGCTCTTGAAGATCCTATAATTAAGTATATAGTTAATTATGCCTTGTTACTCTTATAATATCATGATACACAAGGAGTCATGGTGTATCATAGTACTTTTAAATGTTTAGTTAAGTTACTATATGATAAACACCAAAGAATACGTAATATGAGGCTATGTGAGAAGGTATGATAACATTGTAACAACAAAGTATTATGTTGTATATATTCAAATATTGGGATGACAATGAATGACCATTGTGAATGTATTTAGAATGCGATGTACTTTATGAATATGAATATTGAAATACCATAATTGGTGTTCTAGTTGAGACACTTGTGTTATTGTTATAAAGTTATATATTGAATGAGTTGATGATATTAAGAAAAATGATACACATATACATTGTGATTCTTTGCACTAGATTTATGTGCCGTTAAGGAGATAAAGTTAACCATAGAGGGAAGGATAAAATTTGTAAGGGAATAAAGATGTCTAAGAAGCCATAAGGAGATTTACAATTTTTTTTAATTATTATTGTTATTGTGTGAAGGTTGAATGAATACACATGTAATTGTCTTGCAAAGAAATTCTCCCTTACAAATTGGATTGATGTAAAATGAAAGAAAAGTAATAAATAACTAAATGGAGTGTTCATGATTGTTACCTAACGTAGTGCAGGTTCATTTCTATATTACTAATATACAAGTCATTCATTGACAGAATCACCCTTTTTCCTCTAATAAAGGTACAAAAGTGTAGATTTTAAGTCAAATAGAATTAGATCATTTAAAATGAACACACATAAGTATGGGTAAATTTAAGTTTGTTACAATATGATTCAAATTGATCATATCTTACCAATTTCCAATTGTTTACTTACTAAGTTTAAAAAAAACTCATTCCTTTCATTTCTTTGTTTTGTCTTTTTTTTGGGATCATTTTCCTTTAGGTGTCCAATTACCATTGGATAGGATAAAATTGAGCCCACTCAAGAGCTTTGACCTCAAGATAAGCATTAGGATGGTTAGAATAATTGTATATGATAAACTATCCAAACATGTTGCATTTAAATTTGAAAAACTATCATATCTTTTTGATTGCACACTTGCATATGGAATATTGAATTTGTTATGTTTAAAGAAGGCTACTAGGCGGTCATTCATAATGACTATTAGCTTGTCGGTAGTATAAAAGAAGAAATATAAAATTAATTGATTAGTATGTATATATAAGTATGTATGTGTCGGTATATTTATATTAAAATAATTTTAATATATAAAATTATATATTAAAATAATATTGAATAACTTTTAATGTTAAAATTAGATTTATCTTTTAAGAAATATTTTTATTAAAATATTAAATCTATCCTATATCTTGAAGAATATGATAACTTCTTAAGTATAACCAATAATTTTCTCTTAATTAACAACGATCTTAACTTTTGTTTATTTACATATATTGTGGCTAATATGCTAAACTCAAATGACACAATATCATGTACTTTCTCTTATATTTCATGATATACACTTCCAATGTCCTCACTGGTATTAGAAAGTATATTTTCTCTTGATGAACAAATTTTAGATGATAAACATCTATTGATAAGTCATGAAAATTTAAAGACATTGGTATAATGTAAAAAATAAATAACAAAATAAGTTAAGAGAATAAGAATTATTATCAAGTGAAAGAGGCGAAAGTTAGAAATAATAATATATTCATATATTGTAAAGTTAATAATCAAAACATTTAAAATCATTTTATTTATAAATAGTGAAATTTTTTTGGATTAAATCCATGGTTTTTAACTCTATAATCGGAGATTTTCCATGTAAAAAATAATGTATTTTAATTTATTTTTTATAATTTTAATTTTAGTTCTATTTAAGGTTAATATTAATAATAAAATTTTATAATTCCATCAAATTTCCACCAAACTATTTTTAAAAAATTTCAATATTTTATACTAGATTTACAATTTATAATTTTTAAAAAATTATAACAATTTTTTTTTAATGCTACTAGAAGTTTCCAACTTAATTTTCTATATGATGAACTTTTTATTACTTGTTCTTTGTAGTCATCATTTTTTAAATATATTTTCATTTTAATAAAAAATAAAAATATTTTACTTGAGATAATAATAATAGAATAGAATTTTAATTAATTACTACTACTAATGCAAAATTAATATTTAAAATGTAAAGAGTTATAAAACATGTTTGGTACTATTTAATAAATATTATTCTAAAATTGAAATTGATGCTGTAGTTACCCAACCTAATAAAAAATTAATTTAAAATTAATCTGATTTACAACTTTTGCCTATTCAACCAATTTGATAAGGCCTGATTAGCATGTATGTTTGGGCCTAAGAAAAAGTAGCTCCATGGTACTAGAAACACCGAAAATAAGCCCAAAGAAAAAAGAGTCCAAATAAATTAAGAAAAGAAAAAGCCCTTTCGTTTCAAAAGTTCATAATTCATGAAATGAAAAGTATGGATTCTAAAAAAACTGAAGAAGGGCAGGAGCGCATCCTGAATTTTTTTTTTTTTTCGAGGAAGGCATTTGAAATTTTGTTTTTTATAGTGCTTATCAGCGATAGCAAATCTACAACTCAAATGTCTTGATATTTTTTATGAAACTTAAGTGTGTATAGTTACTATTTTTAAAATCAACTTTTAATTATTATGTTTTTAATAATGAATTTTTTGTTTGGATAAGTATTCTTATAATTTATGTTTTAAGAAGAGTGTAATTTGAGTTGTGTGATTTAAAAATAAAAAAATAAAGAGAATGGTTAAATAATTTCAAGAAAATCTTTTTATTTTTAAGGTAATTTTGCAGTTAATTGTAACTTTTCATTCAATCAATCACGTTTAGATTTTCATTTTCTTCCAACTAAAATACGATTTTTTAAAATAATTTTTAAGATAAGAAAATTAAAAATTAAAAAAATATCTGAACAGATTCTTATGCTCTTGTGGTTGACAAATAACTCTTAACATATAAGGTCTCATAATTTCACAACAATCATTAAGATGATAATTCATAATTTATAGTTTTTATCTATAATCAACTGGTAGATCTTTCAAAATAACTTGTAAGAATTTTTATTGAAGTAGAACATGACCTGATTGAAAATTCTATTCTTGCTTTTCTTTTAAAGAATTTTTCATAATTAAAAGAAATAAAACTTGATAAATAAATTGAATATTTGTCTAAAAACTAAGTTTAGTATAACAAATTTCAACCCAAAAATCTTCATTCAACCTAAAAGTATCAATATTTGTAAATTAAAGAAAAATCAATTGACACACACTCATTTTATCGATGGAATTTTCAAAGTTATAGGATTCATTCAAAGATCTTGAACATTATCTTGGCAAAAACATAATGGATGCATAAATTTATTCACACTCGTAGTTGGAAATTTTTAAAAAAATTAAAATAATTAATAATAAAAAGATAAAATTATACAAATATGCTAATAAATAATATTTATTATATTTTCATTTTTTAAGGAAGAAGAAAAGTCCTTTCCAATTGTTCATTAGCCTACCAAATAATATTCATTAGAAATCAGGAGTGTACTTTTAGAAGTGATTTAATTGTCATGAGGGTATTGCATATTTTTTGTGGAAGGCACACATATATAAAATAAATATTCTCTTCCATAAATTTTAAAACATAGAGCAGGTACATGCCTAGCCTTTATTATACCCACATCTGCCCCAGAGAAGGAATTATCCGATCGAAATTGAAATATTTTGGACCTACCTAATTAATTGAAGAACAAATTTATATTCACCTTCCTAAATTTATTTACTTGCCTCTTATGTCTGTTTGTGGGGCTCAAAATTCTAGCCTCTCAAAAATACAGGAAAAAAGTGAGCATGAAATAAGTTGCCAATACAATGACCCAATATAAGGATGGAGTGGAGATTTAAAACTGTGACTTTTTCCGGAGTCCAAATTATAGAAAAAAAATAGCGAAAGTTGCGATCATTTCATTATTGACTGTCTTACGTATGCATGCACACGGTTGTTGATTTTCGGTCTATGATTAACATTTTCTTTCTTGCAAGGTGAGGTAGACACCGGTATTTACTTCACATACAGTAAACTAAAGAATTGTTTTTGCAGAGTGTAGACTTATATTTAATTTGCCCAATTTCAATCTACAATGATTTGATTATAACATCTTAATGTAGCTTCCTTAGGCTTATAATTCTTCGATTAGAATTTAGCACTGTAATCTTTTACGTTCAAAAATATCACTGAATTTTAATTATTTTTTATTAGATAAAGTTGTAATTCTTTGGGGTTTAATCCATTAACAACTTAAACTGAATATCCACTTTTGTCCGGTGAAATGTACTGAGTTTCTATCTTTAAAATTTTTATTTTTCAAGTTTTCTTCCCCTCTTATCTAAATTTTATTAGATTTTTTTATTGTATACTTATTAATTCAATAATAAAATAAAATATAAAAATTTAGATTTAATAGTAAAGTGACGGTGTGGTTTGGGTCTAGTGGCAATCTGACCCATTAGCATGATAATAGGTAGTTCTTGATAATGGGTCGACTCACTAATTATTACAATATAAATAAGGTCCACATTGATTTTGATCACTTCTAATTGGTATTAGAATATCTCTCCAAATCAAATACTCATTTAAGATGTATAGAAATAATGAATCTTTATTGAAGTCCACGATTAAAATTGATCGTAAGTAACTTATGATCTATAGGAGATTCGTATTCATTATTTATCATAAATAGATTCATTAGGCAATTATCAATTTATTTCATCTGCATTTTAATATTATCTTTCACATGATTCCATTGAGATTATCATCATAGAAAATTTAATTTTAACAATTGGTATAAGATTCAATGAATCTTATATATTGAATATAGTATTACATGGATTTAGGAATATAATTTCATTTTTGAATAATATTATATTTTTTGATGAATTTTTTCCCAATAGAATTCACTATGAATCTCAAAAATTATTTCATAGCACTCATAATATTTATTTTGTGTTTATATATATATATTATTTTTGTTCCTTATAAATTTATACACATTGTATATGAAGAATATTTTCGTATATGAATCATACATATTTGGCTTATGTATGTGTTTTTTGGATGAATTCCATGTGTTTTGTTTGGGTATGATGTATTGCAATTTATGTATATTTATCTATTTTTTTTTTGAAAATATTTGTTCTTCATGTATGTGTTTTTTACATTGGTTTTTTGAACCAAAAAGGTGTTTCTATAATGATTAAAAAAATGAAAAGAGGGTGTTCAAAAACCATATATGTCTACATATATATGTTGATTAAATTTTTGGTTTGAAAATTTTTAAATTCATCCATATATAGATTTTTTGTCTAGTACGAAAACATGTATGTACAAATCATGATGCAACCATATATGAAAATAGTTTTGTCTAGTATTTTTTTTCTCTTTTAGGAGATTTATAGTAATTTCAAAATTAGAAGTTTAATTTTTCAATCATTCCTTTTGAGTGTAATATCTATTTTAATGATTTCCATTATTAAGGAAAATGCATTTTTGGCATTTAAAAGCATTGAAAGTGCAAGTTTTTAAACGTTAAGAGCTAAGAAATTCCATAACCAATTTTTTTGAAAAATTTACACTAAATTAAAATTGAGATTAAATTCAAGTTTTTTCCCCAAAATTCTTGTATTAAAAACATTTAAAGGTATTAAAGCATTATTATGTGTGAAAAACATATTGAAAAATGTGTTAAAATGGCAAATTTATAGAGCTAGGTCATGCAAGTTTGCAACTAGGTCATTGAATTAGGTTGTAGATTCAACTGAGGTTGATGGTTCACAAGGTTGCATATTGGCAACGCTCATGAACAGTGCTAGCACATGCAAGCCATGCACCGCCATGCTTGCATCATTCGGCGATAGTGAAATGTGTTCTGGACTCCACTCTCCAAGTTAGATTTTTTAGGGCATTTTTTCACATTTTTCAAAAATTAAAAATATTCTAATTATTTTTTATGTATTTCATTTGAATAGCTAATTAATTTTATTTTGAGCTAAAATTTTTACTATAATGTTCTTACATTTTGAGCTTTCACATATATTTTTTATGAAATTTTTGTATACTATTGTTTTGTTAATTATTTTTTTATGTGTATATATGTATAGGAAAATAATTATAGAAAATTATTTGAACTTATGTTGTACCATGAAATCTTGTGTAATTGTGAGCCCACCTATTATGGGTCCAATTCCATAAAATTTTATTATTTTAATAAAATGATAGTTGGACTAAGTAAAGTATCATATTAATAATATTTTAATATCTTATTAGTATAATATTATTAATATGAGTTTTTAGTAATAACATAAGTGTAGGAATAAGTATTGTAATTTTAAAATTTTTCATCACCCTATTGATGTTATAATTTTAAGAATATAATATTTAATCCTGGTATTATATTATAAAGTCTTTAGTACCTTATTGGTATTGGGCTTTATAGTACAATACTAAGTTTAAATTGCATAATTTATTAAGAAAACTTTCTAGTATGATTAGGGTTAAACATGTATTAATGTTTTAAATTTGTTTCCTTAACTTTTTTTTACTTATGTGATGAACATAATGCACCAAAATTAAATTAAAAACTAGTTTATTATAAAATAATGCAGTATAGTGAAACAACCAGATCATACTTCTAGTAATATGTTAAATTATCTTTTGTAAATTGAATTTTTAACAATGTTTACATAATCATCTAATTTATTATCCACTAAAAATAAAAGAAACTAATGCAAATAGAATGCTAATACAAATAGAATGGAATGTTATAATAGAATACAGAATGCAACAATATGCAATATACAAAATGCATAGCTAATTCAGAATTAGAGTTAGGGGTTTTGTGAATTTCAATTAAATTGAATGTATTAAACAAAATAAAAATGCAAAGAAAATGAAAAGAAGGAAAATTAATATAATAAAATAGTCAATTCAAAGAATTGAGAGCTTTAATTTGAATTAATCATGGATCAATTCAGATTTGACTTTTCTAATTAATTCTTTAACCTTAAATTATCTAAAATTCTTGTAATAATTTATAAATTCTAAACTAGATTACTATTTAGGATTTGATCAATTAAGATTAGTTAAATTAAGCAATTGCTATAATCTTTAAGTTAAATTAAAATTAATTTAATGATAGAATTCGATTAAATTGATAAATTAAATAAAAAATCTTCAAATTAATCCCTCAACCCTTTAGCCCTATGTGTAAAACCATGATTTGCTAGACATAATTCAACATTAAAATAGCAAGGAATTAAAAATCACAAGGATGAACACTAATTATACCAAATTAACATCCAATACAAGTAATTACAAGAAATTAGCATATAAAATAAGGGAAAAAGAAAAATTAATTAAAAAAAGTTAACATTATAAAACATAATCTTATAATCTAGAAGAAAAGAGCTTGAAAATTCTTAAATCAACTTCAAATTTAAGCTTTCTTTAACAAATAACAAAAGAGAAATAAGAAGAAGAAGAGAAAAGCAATGTTGCTAAATCTATAAAAATCTCTAAAGTCTAATGAGTTTTTTCCTTTTATTTGACTTAATTGACCTAAAAGCCTATTGAACTTGGATTGTATGTCTCTTAGGATTACAATAATGGGGCCTTCTTAATTTTTAGAAGTCCAAACCTATTTTTTTTAAAAATAATTAACTTTAATAGTTACATTAGTGAATTTTCATAGGTCTAACTTTTAACTAGTTTAATACCATTAAAACTAGGTAATTTGGGTAACCTATTATTAGTGTATATGCCCTAAAACCAATCATATTGGTGATTGTAATTTTGAATCATATTATTTTAATGGCAATTCTAATTATTATATTTATATATATTGTCTGCGTAATATATTCAATTATGATAATAACCTTAGAATAATTGTATTCTTAAATATCCCTGGTCATATATCATTGTGGATTAGGTTAGTTTAATATGTTAAGACTAGCATGTGTGAAAACTTATATGGATATTAAGTTTACACCTGAGTACAAGTTAGAGAACTTGTATACTGGACTAACCCATATTAAGAACACTACATGGATCGTTATATGAGTGTCATGAGTGGTTCTTAATGATCATTATTAATATGGTCCTTTGACCTAAGATCACCAAGGTTCCCTACATGTGAGTTTCATATTTTGATACTATTTTATATCTCTAATGGTTAAGTGAATGCAAAGGTAGATATTGGATATGTCACATATCATGCGAAAGGGTTTGTGTGATCAAGATGGGACTTGTCCTTCCTATATAACAGGAGTAACATCTATAGGCCCCTTGATTAAGTAAAATTGAGAAAATACATGGCCATGCTTAGATGAATTGACATGGGATGTCGATTATATTTGTTTCAGTCAGCTTACTTAGGAATCAAGAAACCTTAAGATTGGGCTATACGGGAATGATACGGTCCATGTCTCGTGCTCATTCTAGATGTATAGGACAAAAGAACATAGGTGACGATCATGTGTAAAGATTTAATCAAATCACCGACTTTCTCATTACTTAGGTAACAATGATGTGTTGTTAGACACCGATCATTATTTATGATCATTAATATGATCAATGATCATTGCCAACATAATGAGAGCCTATAGGGTCGCACACTTAGAGCCTAGTGAATTTGGAATTAATGGACCAAATTGTTTAGGCCTAATATTTGGGAATTCATGTTATAATTATAAGGCCCAATAGTAAGCCTATAATTGTACATGGAATAAAGCTCAAATAGGTTAGGTTTTTCTATGCACCTATTTAAATGGGCTTGTTGGATAATAATAGTTGAGATTATCATTATTCACACATCCCAAAAAGGCACAAAAAAATCCTAGCACCTCTCCTTGACCAAAATCCCTGAAGAGGCATAGCTAGTACTACGAGGTGAAAGGAGATCAATTCCAACCGGTGTTTGTGTGGACATTCATCAGTGATTCACGGGTTCATATGGATACTTCAGAGTTTTCGACTGAAAGGAAGCTGAAGAAGTGATTAACAACTAAGTTCTAGAGTCATCAACAAAGGTATTGAATGAACCCTTATTCTAATTTAACGTTTTTGCATGGATCTGGTGGATGGGATCAGTTTATTCCGCTGTGCTCGTATGGCTCCCGATCCCAACAGTGGTATCAGAGCTACTTGTAAAAATGTTAAATTAGAATTTTGTTTGCTAATTACGTGATTATGATGCTTAATGAATTATTCTATATATCGTACTTCAATGATTCCTAATTAGGATTAGGGTAAATTTGATTTCGTGCATTTTGGTTCAAGCAAACTTAATATGATTAATTCTGATTCTATTTTGAATTTGAACCTAATTTTGAATTCTGATTTAAATTTGAATATGTTTTGTGATTAATTCTTGTTTCTGGTTTGAATTCGAATCTGTTTCTGGATTTTTGATTGAAACTCGAATCTGTTTCTGAGTTTCTTTTTGAATTCAAATCTGTTGTAATAATTCTAGATTTTGATTTGAATTTGAAACTAATTTCTAGGTTCTGTTTTAAACAGAATCAAAAGAATTAATTGCATAAATCTATTTTAATATATGAAAGACGTTTTCTAATTAAAGCACATATTCTGTCATGAATCAAAATTAACCAAATTAACTTCTTGAATCTTTTTCGTATATGTGATATACCTTGCGCTTAATGGCTGAATATGATTTTTCATGAAATTAATTGTTGAATCCGTTTCGTATAAAATATGTGAATTAATTGGATTTATTTTAATATGATTAAAATTTATCCATTATGATTATATCATAAATCAGATTTGTAAACCCGTGATTTGAGTGTCAATAATTGTTGAATTGATTGACTAAAGGGGAATGTCAATTGTTGAATTTTCTGCATAGCGTGACATTAAGTAATTAGTTAATTAATTCAGAATTAATTAATTCAGATTTTGATATTGAAAATATATTTAGATATATGTTTCACCTATCATGTTATTTTGTTACTTGATGTATGATGCATGATTATGACCTTTGGTTTTGTTGTAATTTTAAAATACGGCCTGTGTGTCGTGCCTCTCTATTACTTCTAGTTGTACATTCTCTTCTTATCTTACTCCCCTCGAATGTAACTTGAGGTTTCTTTATTATTATGTAATAATTTTATTGGAGCACCTGAAGAGGAAATAATGGAAGTGGAGATCAAACCATGAAGAAAGAAGAAAATTCTTGAGAAGAAGTTTTTCTTTCTTAGTTTTATTTGATATTCTTGAGCTCTAGAATATCACTTAGGTTGGGCTATAATCATGTTACGCTTAATTTATGTTTTATGTATGAGATGCATATGATGAATGTATAAGATACCTATGCTAGATGTATATGATGCATGCTTAATAAAACTAAGTATATAATGGTGAGATCAAATAAATTAAAATCCCTCAAACAAAATATTAAGTCAACAAAGATGCCTTCCAATAATAGCACTCATCAAGATCTTGATCAACTATAGGTGGGTTTGCCAAAGCAAAGTACCTAAAGTTTATCTTGGTAAGATGCGATGGGATAATAGTGATATCCAAATTGCTAATTATTGGGTCTTGACTTAACTGGGCTACACCAATAGGATTGGGGCCTAGAGGCATAGAGTTGGTTATGAATTCATGAGATGAATTTGAATAAGTGTTATTCACATAACTATCCAAGAGTTGCATAAGATGTAATTGACAAGGAGTTGTCTACCTAAACAGCCATATCTTGGGCGATTAGCTAAAGCTAACTCAAGATTTAGTAAAATATGGATCTTGACTCACTAGAAAATCTTGATGATAAGGTTTTTTGAAATAATAGTGAGGGCTATTATTTTGAGAAAAATAATGGTAGTATTATTTAATAAAAAACCTTATTAAATAAATAAAATACATGATTCTCACTTTGCATATTTTTCTATTGTAGATAACCATGGCATCAAATGCATCAAACTTATCACTGCGATCTATCCTTGAGAAGGATAAACTAAATGGGATGAATTTTCTCAATTGGTATCGAAACTTGAGGATTGTCCTTAAGCATGAGAAAAAGCAATATGTCCTAGAGCAACCTACTCCAGATGAGCCTGCTGCTAATGCTCCTCGAGTAGAAAAGGATACTTATAAGAAGCATCTAGAAGATGCTCTGGATGTCAGTTGTCTCATGCTTGCTACCATGAACTCTGAGCTTCAGAAGCAACATGAGAACATGGAGGCGTTCAATATGATTGATCACCTTAAACAGCTCTACCAAAAGCAAGCAAGACATGAGAGATACGATGTATCTAAAGCATTGTTTCAGTGTAAGATGGCTGAAGGAACACCCATTACTACACATGTGCTTAAAATGATTGGGTACATCAATAGCCTTGAAAGATTGGATTTTCCTTTGCAGCAAGAATTGGCCACTGATATAGTTCTGTAATCATTGCTTGAGAGCTATAGTCAATTCGTCATGAATTACAACATGAACGAAATTGATAAGACTTTGCCTGAACTACTTAACATGTTGAGAACTGCTGAGCAGAACTTGAAAAAGTCCAAGCCCAATTCCATTATGATGGTTCAAAAGGGCAAAGGAAAAGGCAAGTCTAAGGCCAAAAATAAAAAGAAAAAGGACAAGACTAATGGAAAGTCTAAGTCAAGTTCCTCTACATTGAAGCCCAAAGGTGGCATGGCCAAGGAAGGGTAATGCTTCCATTGTAAAAAACTAGGACATTGGAAGCGAAATTGCAAGACTTACTTGGAAGAGCTTAAGAAGCAAAAGGAAAGTGGGACTTCCAACTCAGGTATTTATGTTATAGAGGTTAATTTATCTACTTCTATATCTTGAGTATTAGATACTGGATGTGGTACTCACATTTGTATAAATGTGCAGGATCTTAAAGAAAGTAGATCATTAGCCAAAGGTGAAGTGAACCTGCGCGTTGGAAATGGAGCAAGAGTTGCTGCATTAGCTGTAGGGACTTATTATTTATCTTTACCTAGTGGATTAGTTTTAGAATTGGACAATTGTTATTTTGTGCTTACTGTTAGTAGAAATTTGATTTCTATTTCTTGTTTAGACAAGAAAAGTTTTTCATTTATAATAAAGGACAAATGTTGCTCTATTTATTTAAATGAAATGTTTTATGACAGTGCATAATTAATGAATGGTCTTTATGTTCTGGACCTTGAAAATCCAATCTATAACATAAATACAAAGAAGGTCAAAACTAATGATTTAAATCTAACCTATCTTTAGCATTGTCGTTTAGGTCATATAAATGAGACACGCATCTCCAAACTTCATAAGGATGGATTTTTGGACTCATTTGATTTCAAATCATATGAGGTATGTGAGTCATGTTTATTAGGTAAGATAACTAAAGCCCCTTTTATTGGGAAAGGTGAAAGAGCTAGTGATTTATTAGGCCTTATACATAGTGATGTATGTGGACCTTTAAATACACAAGCTAGAGGAGGTTATCAGTACTTCATTACTTTTATTGATGATTTCAGTAGATATGATTATGTGTTTCTTATGAAACACAAGTATGAATCTTTTGAAAAGTTCAAAGAGTTCAAAAATGAAGTACAAAACTAACTTGGTAAAAGTATTAAAGCACTTCAATCAAATCGAGGTGGTGAATACTTAGACCGAGAGTTCTTTAATCATCTAAAGGAGTGTGGCATTGTATCACAACTCACTCCACCAGGAACACCTCAATGTAATAGTGTTTCTGAAAGGAGGAATCGAACTTTGTTAGACATGGTTCGGTCAATGATGAGTTAGGCTGACCTTCCAAATTCCTTCTGGGGACATGCTCTAGAGATTGCAACTTTCACACTAAATCATGTTCCGTCAAAATCAGTTCAAAAGACACCATATGAGATATGGACTGGGAAACATCCTAATTTATTTTTTATGAAGATTTGGGGTTGCGAAGCTTACGTAAGACGTCAAGCTTCTGATAAATTTGGACCCAAATTTGGTAAATATTTTTTCGTTGGATATCTTAAGGAAACAAAAGGATATTATTTCTATAATCTAACCGAGCAAAAAGTGTTTATTACTTGAACTAGTATTTTTCTAGAGAGAGAATTTATCTCTAAAAGAATCAGTGGGAGAAGAATAGAACTTGAAGAAATTTAAGATCAACGAGAAAACATTGAACTTGAGATGGAACCTAAGTTGGTTCCACAAACAGTTGTGGAAGAACCTACTCATGTAACACAGAACCCACGTAGATCTAATAGGATACATCGTGAGCCCGAGAGATATGATTTTCTCATGACTCATCATGGTGATGTGTTGCTCATGGACCAAGATGAGCCCACAACCTACCAAGAGGCTATGATGGGGCCAAATTCTGAGAAATGGCTAGAAGCTATGAAATCAGAGATGGACTCCATGTATTTAAACCAAGTTTGGACTTTGGTTAATCCACCGAAGGGGTAAAACTCATTGGGTGCAAATGGGTTTTCAAAAAGAAAACTGACATGGATGGTAATGTGTGTACCTTTAAGGGATGATTGGTTGCAAAAGGTTTTAAACAAATCCATGGTATTGACTATGATAAGACTTTTTCTCTAGTTGTCATGCTTAAATCCATCAAGATTCTTCTAGCTATAGCAGCATATTATGATTATGAAATCTGGTAAATGGATGTCAAAATTGCTTTCCTTAATGAAAATCTTCTTGAGGATGTGTACATGACACAACCTGAAGGTTTTGTAAATCCTGAAAATGTTGGAAAAGTTTGCAAATTGCAACAATCCATTTATGGGTTGAAGCAAGCTTCTTGGAGTTGGAATCTTCATTTCGATGATACGATCAAAGAGTTTGGTTTCATCAAGAATGAAGATGAACCCTGTGTGTACAAGAAGGCTAGTAGGAGCACAATAGTCTTTCTGGTGTTGTATGTAGATGGCATATTACTCATTGGAGATGACATTCCTACACTACAGTCTGTAAAAACTTAGTTAGGAAATTATTTTTCTATAAAAGACTTAGGTGAGGCCTCCTATGTATTAGGTATCAAGATCTATAGAAATAGATTGAGAAAATTGCTTGGCCTAAGTCAGAGTACATACATCGACAAGGTGCTTAAAAGGTTTAGCATGCAAGATTTTAAAAAAGGATTTTCTTGTCGATGTCACATGGCATAAGTCTCTCAAGAACTCAATGTCCTTCCACAGAGTATGAGAGACAGCGCATGAGTAAGATCCCTTATGCATCTGTAATTAGGTCTATCATGTATGCCATGTTATGTACTCGTCCTGATGTCTCGTATGCTTTAAGCATGACAAGCAGATACTAATCAGATCCTGGTGAAAGTCACTGGACAGCTATCAAAAATATTCTTAAGTACTTAAGAAGAACTAAAGAAATGTTTTTGATTTATGGAGGTGAGGAAGAGCTCATTGTAAATGGTTACACTGATGCTAGCTTTCAAACCGACAAAGATGACTTCAGGTCGCAGTCAGGTTATGTATTTTTCCTTAATGGTGGCGCTGTGACCTGGAAGAGTTCAAAGCAAGGGACAGTGGCTGATTCTACAATAGAAGCTAAATACATTGCAGCATCAGATGCCGCAAAAGAGGCTGTTTAGATTTAGATGTTCATCATTGAACTTGGAGTTGTTCCTAGCATTGCTGACCTAGTAGAGCTCTATTGTGACAATAATGGAGTCATTGCGCAAGCCAAGAAACCTAGATCTCACTAGAAATCCAAACATATACTCCTGCGCTATCATCTCATAAGAGATATTGTTAACAAAAATAATGTCAGGATATGCAGAATACCGACTGATGATAATGTCGTCGATCCACTGACAAAAGCCCTATTGCAGCAAAAGCATGATAGTCATATGAGATCCATAGGTATTAGATACATGGATGATTAGCTTTAGTGCAAGTGGGAGATTGTTAGTGTATATGCCCTAAAACCAATCATATTGGTGATTGTAATTTTGAATCATGTTATTTTAATGGCAATTTTAATTATTATATTTATATATATTATCTGCGTAATATATTCAATTATGATAATAACCTTAGAATAATTATATTCTTAAATGTCCCTAGTCATATATCATTGTGAATTAGGTTGCTTTGATATGTTAAGACTAGTATGTATGAAAACTTATATGGGATATTAAGTTTACACATGAGTACAAGTTAGAGAACTTGTATACTGGACCGACTCATATTAAGAACACTATATGGATCGTTATATGAGTGTCATGAGTGGTTCTTAGTGATCATTATTAATATAGTCCTTTGACCTAAGATCACCAAGGTTCCCTACATGTGAGTTTCATATTTTGATACTATTCTATGTCACTAATGGTTGAGTGAATGCAAGGGTAGATATTGGATATGTCACATATCATGCGGAGGGGTTTGTGTGATCAAGATGGGATTTGTCCCTCCTATATAACAGGAGTAACATCTGTGGGCCCCTTGATTAAGTAAAGCTGAGAAAATGCATGGCCATGCTCAGATGAATTGACATGGGATATCGATTACATTTGTTTCAGTCAGCTTACTTAGGAATCAAGAAACTTTAAGATTAGGTTATACGGGAATGACACGGTTCATGTTTCGTGCTCATTCTAGATGTATAGGACAAAAGGGCATAGGTGATGATCACGTGTAAAGGTTTAGTCAAATCACCGACTTTCTCATTACTTAGGTAACAATGATGTGTTGCTAGACACCGATCATTGTTTATGATCATTAATATGATCAATGGTCATTGCCAACGTAATGAGAGCCTATAGGGTCGCACACTTAGAGCTTAGTGAATTTGGAATTAATGGACTAAATTGTTTACGCCTAATATTTAGGAATTCATGTTATAATTATAAGGCCCAATAGTAAGCCTATAATTGTACATGGAATAAAGCCCAAATAGGTTAGGTTTTTCTATGCACCTATTTAAATGGGCTTGTTGGAAAATAATAGTTGAGATTATCATTATTCACACACCCTAAAAAGGCACAGAAAAATCCTAGCACCTCTCCTTGACCAAAACCCTTGAAGAGGCGTAACTAGTACTACGGGGTGAAAGGAGATCAATTCCAACTGGTGTTTGTGTGGACATTCATTAGTGATTCACGGGTTCATGTGGATACTTCAGAGTTTTCGACTGAAAGGAAGCTGAAGAAGTGATTAATGACTAAATTTTAGAGTCATCAACAAAGGTATTGAACGAACCCTTATTCCAATTTAACATTTTTGCATGGATCCGGTGGATGGGATCGGTTTATTCCGCTGTGCTCGTATGGCTCCCGATCCTAACACCTATAAACATTAAATTTGTAGGCTTGGGTCTTATGGAGATTTGGGCACTGGTTTCAAGTTAATCAAATCTTTATAACTCTAGATATAGCCTAAGAACTGAGGCTACCTCAATTAGGATAGAGATAAGGCTTTACCTCCTCAACTAAATATACATTTGAAAGATTTTAAACTAGGCTTTGATCAAGACACAAAGTTTTAAGTCTTTCTTTAAGCTTTCCAATGATGTATAGATTATCTTAATTTGATATCTAGAGCCTAGGATACAGTTGAAAAATAAAAATAGTGTCAAAAGCTAGTATTAACTAAATAAATTTAGAATATTATAAAACTAAACACTAGTTATAAAACAAGGTTAACTTTGTAAATTAAGTATGTATAACCCATTAATAGATATAAAATAAGAGAAAATAATATACTAAATATTTTTCTCATCATTATGCAATTAAATATGATTAAAATGCTTAATAAGATGAATCACGAAGATTGGGCTAAGTTATTAAGGTTATATCTTATAGTCTTTAACCTTGATTTGATGATTTAGGAAACAAAACCTTAAATCAATGTTAATTCTAATAGCAAATTAGAAAAATCATCATCAAAAGTGAACTTACTCTAACAAAGTGTGTTTGATGGTAATAAAGTACATAAAAAATAAGACTATAAGAGAGAGCATAGATGAAATGACCAATGCAAAAATATTCTTGGATTTTGTAATTGAGAAATATGAGAATTTTGATAAGGCTAAGAAAGGACAATATCTTTTAGTACTTGAAAAACTTGTGTAAAATGGTTTCAGTAGGGTGAGAAAGCACATGTTGAGATTAGTCAGCTATTATAATAAGCTGAAAAATATGCAAGTTGATCGAGGGGAAGTTATTTAACTTGATGCATGCTAGAGTCTTTTCTATCTCAATTTGATGTTTTGAAGACACCTTATAATACTCAAAAAGTAAAATAGACCATTAATGAGTTCATTTCAATTTTTACACAAGTAAGACTTACGTAGTTAATTATATGTCCCATGGCATAAATTTAGATCATGGTAAAACATCTAATTAGAAAGATAGTAAGAGTAGTTACAAACATGGAAGGAAGAAATATAAGAAAAGTGAATTTAATGGATAACAATATTATAAACCTAGTAAAGCCTAATTCAAAAGTAACTGTAGGTTCTGCAAGAAATATGGGTATAAAAAAATGGACTACTTTAAACATAAGAAAGGGGTTAAGAAGACAAAAAAGTTATTTATCTAGCTTTAATTTGTTTTGAATCGAATATTGTTAATGTGCCATCAAATTCTTAGTGAGTAGATATTAATATGACCATTCATATCACTAATTATTTTTAAGCACTAATAAATCTAAGGAAGTCAAATGAAGGAGAGTAAGTTATAAGACTAAAAACTACAGACAAAGTTAGAGTGGAATGTAGGATCAATAAAATTGAAGTTGAAGATTAAACATGAGCTCTTACTGAATAATGTAGTTTATATACTTTTCATGAGAAGGAATTTTATTTCAATTGTTGCTTTGGATTCTATTGGATATTCTTGTTAATTTAGAAATGAACAGGTTGAATTATTTTATAAATCCTCTATTATGGGTAATAGTTTTGTGTGTGATGGTTGGTATAAAATTGATTTAGATCTTAAATTTATGAACTTAATAAACTCTATTGTTAGCAAGAAAAGATGCCAAAATGATAAAAGGTCCTCAATGTTGTGGTATAGGCAATTAGTATATATTTCTAAAGAAAGAATTCAAAAACTTGTAAAAAGAGGAAGTACTTGATGATTTGGACTTTTCAGATTTTGGAACCTATGTGGATTGCATCAAGGGTAAACTTATAACTAAAGCTAGAAAAAGTAAGTGAAGGGAAAAAGAGAGTATTTTAAAATTGATCCACATTAACATTAGTGGGCTTCTCACACCTAGTGCTATAGAAGGCCCTAACTACTTCATTACATTCATCAATAATTACTCTAGATTTGGTTGGATAATGTTGATCAATGAAAAGTTAGAATCACCGAAAGCCTTCAAGTCATTCAAAGTGGTAGTTAAGTTGAAATTGGGGAAATAGATGAAATATGTTAATTTTGATAGAGGTTATAAGTATTATGATAGATACAAAGAAACAAGAAGAAACTCTAGTCTTTTTACAAGATACTTACAAGAAAGTGGAATTCAAGCATGCTGCACCATGTGTAAGACAATGGAACTACAAAAAGGAGAAATTGGATTCTTACAAACATTGCAAGATGCATGTTGGCCCATACTTCACTACTAACATCCTTATAGGGTGATTTTTTGAGAATAGTAGCATACATTCTAAATCATATTTCTAGTAAGTTAGTGCCTAAGATTTCTTATGAATTATTGTATAGTAAGAAGTCTAGTTTAAGGTATTTTCAAGTTTAGGGTTACATAGCTAAAGTAAAGCCGTACATTCTATCCACAAGGAAACTTAATTCAAAAACTATTAGTGGATACTTCATTGGGTACTATAGTGCCTTGAAGGAAAGTAGATTTTAGTATCCAACTCATATAACTAGAGTAATTAATTCTAATTAAGATATCTTCTTTGAGAATGAGTTAGATAGTAGTAACAAAATACCAAACACCATGGATTTGACTAAAGATAGAAAAATTATTTCATTAGCACCAACATTGGGAGCGTTATTTTCTATTATTCTACTAACTCATGATCAAGTAAAAATAATGGTAGAAGATGTCAAACCAAATGAAATAAATGAAGAAATTCCATTGTGGAGATCTTATAGAATTCATATATTAGTAATTCTTGATGATTATCTTGAATATTTGCAAGAGCATAAATATGAAATTAATGATGATATTGATGCTACAACCTTTTCCCAAGCCATATCTATTTCAAACCATTCTGATTGGTTGAGTGCTATAAAGGATGAGCTAACTTCAATGCATAAGAATCAAGTATAGGATTTAGTAGAGCTTCTTGCAAGTTGTAAGCCAGTTAGATGAAAATGGGTTTTCAAAAGCAAGAAGGATGCTTAAGGTGAAATTGAGAGGTGCAAGACTAGATTGGTAGCTTAAGGTTACAATTAGAAGAAAGGTATAAACCACAAGGAAACCTTTTCACCAATTTCAACCAAAGGCTTACTTCAACTTGTTATGGTATTAGTAACTCATTTTGATTTAGAGATATATTATATAAATGTAAAGATAAACTTCCTAAATAGTAATCTATCAGAGATTTTTTATATGAACTAACCAGATGGTTTCTAAGAGAAAGAAAAAAGAGTACCTTGTATGTTAGCTTAAAAATTCCATATACAGCTTAAAACAAGCTTCTAGATTATCGTACCTTAAATTTGATGAGGTAGTAACTTCCCTTGAGTTTAAAGGGAATGTAGTGGATTAGTGTATTTATATGCTGATGAGTGTGAACAGTTTTATTATTTTGATACTATACATAGATGATTTTCTCCTTACAAGCAATGACGTGAACCTATTGATTGAAACAAAATAAATATTATCTAAATATTTTGATATGAAAGAACTTCGAACTACCTCTTATATTCTAGGGATAGAGATTTGTCATTACAGATCCTGGATCTACTTAGTTTGTCTCAGTAAACATACATTGAGAAAATACTAAAAATATTTAACATGTCAATATGCTCTCAAGTTTTCACACCTATTTCAAAAGGGAAAATTATCTTTAATTTCTAGTATTTTCATAATGATGTTGAAATAGAAAGAAAGAAAAGTGTATCATATGCGTCAATTGTCAGTAGCCTAATGCATGCTTAAGTATGTACATATCCTGACAAAGCTTATGCTATTTGTATATTAAGGAGATACTTGAGTAATTCTAGTTAGAGATATTGGAGTGTTATAAAAAGAGTCATAAGGTACTTATAAGGTATAAAAGATTATATGCCGACCTATAAGAGATTAGGGCATCTCACAAATACAGGCTACTTAGGTTCAAATTTTGCTAATTGTCCAAATGATCACAAATTGACATCTAAATACATCTTTATAATGAAAAAATGAGTTATGTCATGGAAAAGTGCTAAGTAGTTCTTAATAGCAACCTCTACTATGAAAACAAAATATATTACATGTTATAAAGCCGATTTGACTACTATATGGTTAAGGAATTTTTTTGGTTAATTTTAAGATTTTTGAGAGCATCTCTAGACCCTTGACCATCTATTATGACAATATTGCTATCGTAAACTTCTGTTGTAACAATAAAAGTCCCACTTATATAAAGTATTTTGATATAAAGTTACTAACATGTGCAAAAAAAGGTCTATGAGAATATCATATGCATTGAACATATTTCCATGGATCGTAGGCTCATGAATCCATTGACCAAAAACTTAATAGGAGGAATATATCATGATCATATAATTAGTATAGAATTAGCTAAATCTTTTGATATTTTTGGTTAGTTAGAATACTATGATGTAAACTATATTTTTTAAGATGTATATAAATGAAATATTCATAACAAAATATTCATGTTTTTAACATAAATTATGCATATTTTTGTTATGGCATATTTGTAAAGACATTTAGATCTTGTTTAATACTGTATTGAGAATCCTGATTTTCATTTAGCATCTTAGGTAAATGCTTTGACTCAGTATATAAAAATTTATATATGTCGTCATAATTTGTTGTGTAAATTTTATTAAGCATGATTTTACTATAAATATCCCTATTGGATATTATATATGGCTAGCAAGGTGTGAGTGTACAGTATGTATTTCATTAATATCCTTATTAGATACTACGTTTTATGTTACTAGGCACTTATAATCTCAATTTTGATCAATGGGTGTAAAGATACTATAATTTTCTTTTACATCTTATTAAAGTGGCAACTATTATTAAATTACATGGTCTAAGTGGGAGATTATTAGATTTTTTTTATTATGGACCTATTAATTTAATAATAAAATAAGATGTAAAAGATTTAACTTAATATTAAAGTGACTGTGTAATTTGGGCCTGGTAGCAATCTAGCCCATTAGCGTGGTAACGAGTGATTCTCAATAATGAATCGACCTACTAACTATTACAATATAAGTAAGATGCTATAATTTTCTTTTACATCTTATTAAAGTAGCAACTATTATTGAATTACATAGTTTAAGTGGGAGATTATTAGATTTTTTTCATTATGAATCTATTAATTTAATAATAAAATAAGATGTAAAAGATTTAACTCAATATTAAAGTGATTGTGTAATTTGGGTCCGGTGGCAATCTAACCCATTAGCATGGTGACGGGTGATTTTGGACATTGGATCAACCTACTAACTATTACAACATAAATAAGAATTGCTATTCTTAAATTCTAAGATTGATTTTGAATACTTTTCATCAATGCCATGATATCTCTCAAAATTAAATTCTCATCTAAGGCTAATAAAAGTAGTGAACTCTTATTGGAGTTTGTGATTAAGATTAATTGTAAATAGCTTGTGACTTATAGGAGATTCATACTCATCATTAATCACAAATGGATTCATTAAGTAATTATCAATTTATTTCATTTATGTTTTGATATTATCTTTTCATATGATTTAATTGGAATTTTCATTATGAGAAATTTAATTTTAACAAATTTTTGTAAGTTCATATCTCTAAAAATATTTTTTATTGATTTTATTATTTATTTATATATTTATTTATTTTTGGCCATATTATCCCTTGTTTATTCAAGCTTATCCACTTACATTTATCTATTATTATGCATGTCAATTGACAATGAAAGGTTGATATAACACTCTTTACAATCGCATGACAATTTTTCTTTTTAATCTAACACATCTTCGTTATTATCTTGAGGTGCCATGCTGGGCTTTTGCTCTTAGTTTTAGTAGACACTCATAGTTTGGGCTTTTTTAAGTAGTTCATCCCATATTAATATTAAAAGTCTTCTAGTATAATTCTAAATTGATGTGGAAGAACAAATCAATTAGTCAATGCAAGAGATAAGAATGTTAAATTTAATAATAGAATTTGTTAAAAGCTTTTCATTCGACATATAAATAGGGATCTTATGATGGATTATTCAACAAGTTAGTTAGTCACTTTGAGAGTTTATCAATATCTCAAACTTGAATGAGTATTCCTTTTTTGTTGGGTGAGATATTGTGAGTAATCTCTAATTTGTACTAAAGAAGATAATTTTAACCCTTTTATGGAAAAAGATTTTATTGGACTAAAGTTTCATGAATTTTTTCCTTCAACTTAAGGGGTTTTTCATGTTAAAATTGTGTGTTTTCATTTATCTATTTTTTATTTATTATTCCCTATTTTGGATCACTCGAAGAGGGAAAAGGAATCGCTTCTCCCGTTGTTCTTCAACTTTGCCTTGCCAACATGCTATTAGTTGAGAGATGAATTTGGACAAATTCAAAAAGTGAGGAATAAAATTGATTAAAGATGTTTCTAGGAGATAAAATTAGAAAAATTTAAATAATAAAGACAAAAGTAAAAAAAAAAATGAAGGTACAAATAAAATTGATAAAAAAAATTTAAAAGATGAATTTGATATAAATTATATTTCACATGAAGAAAAATACGTGTACGGTTAACAATTATTACGCGGTTTTGTAAAATAAGGTATGAAAAAATAAGATTAATTTGCAGAAGAAGTATATCAAAAGAACTGTGTAATATATTATCAACTGAGTATATATGAACGCCTTCAACAACAATAGCTACACATCTTCATTCTAATCAAACAACACCAGCATATATTTGACAATTGATTAATTCCCTAAATGCAAGAATTAGAAATTGGTTTAATATATTTCAAAAACACAACCTTGTTTGTGAACTAATAACCACTGCACACAATATAATGTGGCCGGCCAAACTCAATTCACCACCCTGCAGTTTGCCCTAATTTGGCCGTCGGAGCCAGTGATAGGACTGAGCTGGCTCATCTTCACCATAGCATTAGCAAAGTCCGTGCTAAAAGTGTCAGCATTGTTGCTGTAATCAGTTACTTGAGAATCTGTGGAACCTCCATTGAAGAGCTGCTGGTCTGAGTGCATGAGGCCCTTTTGGCTCAGCAAATTGGTGAAATAGGCATTGTCGAAGGTTTCTCCAGTGGCTGTGTCCAAGTCGGCCAAATTGTCATCACCACCTGAGAAGGGGCATTTTGCTTGCAATGATGCTGCAAAGGTGGAATTTATATTGGTCTCATTGTAAATCCTTGTTCTGAAGTTCGTGCACCTTGCTTGCCCTATTGTATGAGATCCTGCGCAATAATTTTTTTCTAACTAAAATTTAGCTAATTGAGGGGCCATGCATCAAATTGAGCTAAATGTTATATTTTTCTACAACTTAATAATATCTTGCATACATGTAATTTTCTGTTGAAAATAATGACTGTATGCAAGATAAAAATATTTTGGGACAAGTTACACAAAACTCTTCAAAAATTTAATCTTAATTATATTCATACCCGTCATATTATGAAAAATGTACACTGTTTCCTCTTTTCCATATACATTATTATCCTTTTTTCATTTATTTTAAACAAATACTTACTTTTTTTGCTCCAAAAATAATAAGAGATGTAGATGTATATTTTCTTAAAATAAAAGAAGGGAGAGAGTAATCTAATTAAATTTGAAGAGGAGTTGAATGTAGTTTTGTTTCCAAAATTTTAATATAATTTTTTATATAAGCGTGAACATTTGTCTTTGCTTTTTTTTTTAATGATAAATTTGTAAGATCTTGACATTTTTCATGGTTCTTATGTAAAAGCTTGCAAGATCCAACATAAATTACATTAAAATTATTAAAAAAGTTATAATGTTATTTAAAAAGTAAAAGTAAAAGTAAAATTTGACAAAATGATGCAAATTTTCTTTTTGATTTCAAAACCTATACTGAATTTCTATGTAATTTTAAAGTCCATAAAATTACACTTAAATTCAAATTTAAATTCAATATCAATCATATCTAGTCTTGTGTTCATTCAACACTCGTCTTTGAACAAAAAATAATGTGAATATCAATTATTCCAAGTAATTTTCAACGATTAGGTCAGGCTAATTTATGTAAGTTTTGAAAGCAAAAGTGTTTAAAAGCTGAACAAAGGAACGAGGCAAATAAGAATCTTTAACCTCTTGTATCATTGATTAAGTAGAAGCAATTGTTACCTGATAGGGCAACCATTTCTGTCGTGTTAAAACCTTTGTTGGAGAAAGCAGTAATAAGGTCACTAAGATTCGAAGTGGGACCAGGCAAGTCCGAATTAGCTTCGCTTAAACTTGCAGTTGTCGAATCTCTTCTTCCCAATGAAACTGTCCAACTTGGTCCACCCAGCTGACAAACATCATTCAATCATATATAATAGCCGTGTTAGCGCCCTTCACATATTTATACAAAAACAATTTAATAGAATATATATCATAATACTAAAATCCTATATATTTTGAATCTCAAAATTTTTAGTTTATATTAATTTTTGTCTCTAAAGTAAGATTTGTATATAAAATTTTAAGTTCAAGTTAAATTTTTATTTCTCAGAAGGGTTAAATTAATATAAATTTTAATTCCCAAAAGGGTTAAAATTTTATTTGTACTTAAAATTTTAGGACTTAAATTGATTAAATCTTGCTTCAACAATAGTATAAGTCAAATACTTTGAGTATTAAAATAGAATTTTAATCTATCATAATTTTAAATCATGATTGAGATTACGATTGTGATGATAATTACATGATAACTAATTATGCTACCGATAAATTAAAAAAAATTAGTACTATTACAAAGTCAAACAGCGTGCCAAAAAATTATGATTGTGGAAGGCATTGTAACCACCTTAATAAGAGTTTTTAATTACAATTATAATCACAGTTATAATTTTGTTAAAATTAATAAAATTGAAAAATAATATAAAAAAATATAATCAATGTAATATGAAATTGCAAAAAATTATGAATACCATGTAATCACAATTGTAATATTACATATAATCGTGAACCGTAATTTAAATAAACGATCACAAACAAACATTGTTGTAACCAGAAATTTAACATGATGTAATATATATATATATATATATATATATATATATATATATATATATATATATATATAACTTAGTTACCTTAACAACGGAGTCTCTAGCCGCAACAGCTAAAATGTCAGCACAAGAAACGATCCCAGGACAATCGCTCTCCACTTGTGATTTTATGGTATCAATCACATCGAAACCCCTAAGAGAGTTATTGTTTGGGCCAGCCGTCTTTTCCCCGGTGAAATTTGCAGTGTCGTCTAATAATACTGATGCATCACATCCCTATCAAAAAACAAATAAAGCATATATGAGGAATAAACCAACCTAAAAGTAAAAATCAATTTCTGAAATGCAATAATAATAATAATAATAATAATAATAATAATAATAATAATAATAATAAAGAAACCAGATTGTCAATTTTTATTCAACAAATAATTAAAGAATCGGACCGGATTTTCCTTCTAATCTTTTACTCTATGGCATTTAACTGGACTTCAGGAGATGGGTAGAAATAAATGTATACAGTTTGATGAAACTAAGAATTTTAATTTCCTTTTTCCTTTTTCATTTATGATGGTTTTGTACGTGTTCTGAACTTCACCGGACAGTCAAACTAACACACGTGGTTACCTATTTTTATTTATTCAACAAATTATCAAAGACTTTGACTTGTTCCTGCCTAATAATTTTATTGGTAGAAGTGGCTTCAAATTTTTTTGTCGGCATTTTAAGGATCAGAATCCGGACTTTGATACTATCGTTTTCTTTTGTTTAAAAAAAAAACGTTGCCAATTGGAGCAAATCGTCGTTGATGAATGTCGTCTTCAGACAAAATGCTTGACCAACTTTGACCGAAAATAAATAAATAAATAAAGAGAACAAAACAGTCTATAACGTGCTTAAGAGAATTTCTTACGTACTCTAATTATAATACATGCTTTTATTTTTGTCCATAAAAAATGTTAATGATCAACTTTACGTTTACGAATTTTGTAAAGTTCGTATGCTTTAAAAATATATATTTTTTTAATTTTTCAGATATAAAAAATTACAAAAACTAATAATTAACCTTTCTTCATTATATAAGATAGGAATGTATATTACAACCAGAGCAGACGAAAAATTCTTTATTGTTGATCTGAAAAGACTCTAGTTGATTTGGGGCATGTAACCAATTTACTTCCAGGATAAGTAACTCTTTCATTTAAATGAGTGCTTGAAATTGCACTTCGTATAACCAATAATATTCTTGTGTAAGTTATATTTAGTTAAGTTATATTCATAAGACAAATCCTTCACTTCTAAGAAATAATCCATTCAAAATTGGAGTGCAAAAAATGTCAACCCTAAAATGAATGCACCTTGACGTGTATACGTGCAAGCATGGCTTTAAAATTGAGGGCGTAGCTGCAACTAGTAAATACGTAAGAAGGTATAACCGTAAAATTATGAAAAATTATGATTGCAGCATTATTCATGATTTAAAGTATTCTGCACAATATGATGGTTATGGATTGTAATTTAAAACCTAAGCAAAAATTGGGTGAAAAATGACAAAGATAGAGAGAAAATAATATGAAGTGAAAACTTGCTTGAACAAAGCAATCATGGAAATGGAGACGAAGCAAGGAAGCTCCCATGCGAGCCTCTTCGTCCACAGCAGAGTCCACTGCAGACTTAATGGTAGTAAGAACATTAGGGCACGACGTGTTGTAAAAATTTTCAGATAACTGAGCCGAGGCTATGGCTACAAAAAGAGAAAAGAAGCTGAAGCTGAATTTGAGGAATTCTGCAATCCTAGCAGCCATGGCCATTTAGGGAGGTTTGAAGAAGAAAATGGCTAGTGACTAGGGTTTTGCTTAGTTATAGCCTAAACGTATTACATATTTATAGTGGAGTTTCAGCTTAGTAGACTAAGCTTCGTGGTTATCTCACGATGCATGTGATGTTGGCAAAATCAAATTTGCAAACACGTAAAGAACATTGGAGGCTGGCCCCGTTTCGGTGATTTGGATTGATTAGTTTAATAATGTTTTTGTCTGTTTAGACAGTTATAGCTGTATTTTGCCGAATAAATTGACTTTTGAAAAATCTTCCATTTGTTTTATAGCATTCTCAGTTACTATGGTTTTAAATTGCGATTCTAATTTTGTTATGATTAATAAAATTATAAATAAAAATAAAAAAAATAATTATTACAATATAAAATTATGAAAAACTACAAATGCTGTGAAGTCTAATATTGCGTGTTATATTTCGGTTGTGGATTGCAATTTAATTATATTATCAATTAAGCTGACTCCCCAAGCCAAACATGAGAAAACTAATTGTTAAGTTTGAATCTTAGTTGTAAGTTGTGATTTTGTCCGTAATTACAGTTATATAAGTTTGTAATTAAAAAATACTTGTAATTCTAGGCGTTGTGGTGCAAAGTCACATCCGTAAAAAACATGTCAATTGTATTATTATATTTATAGATGGAAATTTAGAACACTATAATTTAATTGTATGGCATTGAATCATTTTACATCTTTTGAATTTTTTAAATAATCATTACGTGACTTTTCAGAACTTGTGTTGGCTTGAAAAAGATACTAGTGGGCCTCGGAATTAATCATATAATATTTTTAGGAATTTTTATAAACTAATATGAAAAAAAAAATAATGCAAGAAGCGTGTGGGATGCACAAACCGCAGATCACAAACCTACTAATCTGTCAGATTACGATTTATAACCATACGTTAAATACATGATATAATGTATCATTTCGATCCTTTGAACCGTTAAATATTTTTGTGTAACTTTTCAGAACGTGTTGTCTTAATAAAGATACCAGTGGGGCTCAGAATTTTATTAGTTTTTTTGGGGCATTTTTTTTCAAAATGATATCACTCAAAATATTGGAACATCTTGACAAAACCCTTGGTTGAATACTATTCATAATTAATGCAAAGATTGACGAGGCAACTATAACATATGGAGCATTAGAATAGTTCAAGATCTTATATGCTCGCCTTCATAATTTTCTTTTCTTATTTTTGTTTGGAACTAATTGTATGTTTAGAAGTTATAGGATGGAAAGGGAAGGAAAGATAATAGGGGAGAATGGAGGTGAAGGGAAGGGAGGAAAATGGAGGGTTAAGTCATAATTTTCCCTACCCTATTTAATTATTTAAAATTATATAAAAGAGGATAACAGAGAGTTAAATAAAAATATATAACTAATTAGTATATATTTTTATAATTTTATCCTTTTTAAAAAGGTTAATTTATTAATGAGTCTTTGATAATTAAAAAATTAAAAAAAATAAATCTCTATCCAAATTTTTTATTTCGAAGATTTTGATGTGAAAAATGATACTGCAAGTCTGTAAGTAAATATATGATAATATTATAATTTTTGTTTAAAAAAATTATAAAAAATTATTATAAATTAATTTAATATAATTATTATTTGACAATGTCAACAATAACCAAACCTATATTTAGAATAAAATTAATACGGATGGATCAAAATAAAATTGAATATATGTAAATAAATATGTGTCACAATTTTAATTCAATGCTTGTTTGGTATCTTAAATAATACAATGCTATATTTAAACAGCAAATATACTGTATTAGGAAATATTTAGAAACTTGAGAAGGTTTAAAATTATCTATCTTAATTGCTACTTTACCCCGCCATATTTTCACATTTTCAGTGTAACAAATATATGTGCTATGACGGATCAAATAACCGAGATTTTCTTGTCTTGTTCCTAGAAAATTGACCTCAGCACCACTTTAACATCATTTTTCATGGATAACAAAACATTTTGAACTTACTTAATTGTCAAGAATTTATGTTGATGCATTGCGGATGCAAATTGGACCTAGGAAGAGTTCAAGTCTTTGAAGACTTAGCCCAAGATATTATTAAGGAATTATTTGATGTAAATGAGTTTGTTTTGGGCAGTTCTTGGCTCAAGCTCTAAGGTTTTTGCTTCAAAGTTATCAAAAATTCCTTTTAAGCTTAAAACTTGTGTTCGAAGAAATTGGGATTGGAAACTTGAAAATGTTTTGAAATAGTCTTGAAAATGAAAATTTTATAAAACAGAGTTTCCAAGGCTTTTAATCAAATCAACAGTTTCAAGAAGCATATGATTTAAGCTAAATCAATTCTTGCTCAAATACGAAGTTTTTCAAAATCCTAGCTACTGAATCAATTTATAAAGTCCAAAAGCTCCTTAAAATAGTTTAAATCGATTCACATTTAAAAATTTAAAATGTGAAAAACTTGAATTATTTTATCGTAGTTTAAATTTAAAATCATTTTAGGTGAGTAAAGGTTATTTCTTGGTCCAACTCATATATGCACGCTCAATCATTTTTAAATGCAGAAGAGAGGCAAAGACCGCAAATTTACTGAGTTTTCAGGCTTTTGAGATAAAAATCATTCTTTGAGCCAAATCCTTCGTAAACCTAACTTGCAGCGAGGATTCTTTCCTATTAATCCAAAATAAAAATCTCCTTAGAATAATCTACATAACAGAACCAATTGTGAAAATCTATGTTGATGCATTGAGGATGCAAATTTGACCTGGAAGAGTTCAAGAGTTAGAAGACCCGAGGATATTATGCGGGAATTATTTGAAGTAAATGAGTTTGGTTTGCGTGGTTGTTGGCTCAAGGTCTAAGGTTTTCACCTCAAAGTTCTCGAAAATTGTTTTTAAGCATAAATTTTGCGTTCGAACAAATGGGGGTTGGGAACTTGAAAATGTTTTGAAAAATTCTTGAAGATGAAAATCGATGGAAAAAATTGGAAATTATATATTTAATTATAATTTACGGGAACATATATGAACCTAAATTTTTATCATGCTTTGATACTGTGTTCCACATAGTTTCAACAAATTTCACCGAATGATTATTGCTTTCGTGCATGGTAATTACACCAAACTCACAAAGAGAAGAGAAGAAGAAGAATACTTTTATTTTTTCTTTCTAGAAAAAAATGGTTGATTTCTTTAACTTAAAAGAAAAACCAATTGATAAAACTTTTTAAAAAAAGGTGGTTATTTCCACACAGTCAATTATAGAAAAACTAATTTTATCTATTAGTTATCAAAAATAAAAACTAACTTTATCTCTTTTTTAATTTTTAATTTTTTTGTTTAAATTAAAAATATGATGATGTGGGTCACCATTATGAGTGCCCATGTCTATCATCTCCCACTCATACATAATGAGATGAGCCACATATAATCTTTCATTTCTCTTTGGATTTTCATACTTAATATATTGTCGTGATTGCATGGGCATGATGTCATTATCTTGGGTGTCATTGTATTAGAAACCCTTTCACAGGACTAACACAAAAACAACTCTATCTTTTGTATTTATATTATGTCTTGAATGCTTTAGATTTACCCATACACACTTTCCATTAGCAAATTTAATCCCTCACAAGCTTCACTATAAGTTCAAATTGCCATTCATGTATGCATAGTGTCTATAGTATTTCCCTTATATATCCATAAAAAAGAATCTTCTTTTTTAGGACTCACATAGCAATGAACTAAGAATCTTTCACTTGCTTCCTTTTTGTGATATTTTATACATGTGGTATGAATCGCATGCTATGGTATTTCCCTTATATCACAAGGGCATATGTTGATTTTATTATTAACACTATACAAACTTTAGTTTAAGCACACACAATACCTAATCCAAATTCTTCCAAATCACTTAACTCTTTTAGATGTCAACATTTGGAGACTTCGCTATTTGGCTACAGGTACTATGAAAAGTGGGGAATCCACAACTTAATCCATATGTATGTTTTGGATCTCATTTTGATTCTATCTTTCCTTTTGTTGAGGCGACATGTTCATTTTGTGTTTCTTCTCTACGAAAACAACATTCCTTTGTTTTATTTATAAACACATATGTCTAATCTCTACCCGCTTCTCATGAGCATTAGAGGCGGTTGTTTATGTAAAAGATCCAACCTTTTCAACCTATACAACATACTAATCATTATACACTTATACTCATATTATAATAATTATAATGGTATAAAACATACTTAATTTATTTGATTTGGAAATGTTTGATTACATTCTATGCATACTAAGAGATTTTACATGTTCAACATACATATCTCTAGGTATTGGCTTAGTAAAAGGATTTGCTATCATTTTTTGCATAAGAATGTATTGAATAGTGATCTTTTTTGCTCTATGGCATCTCTTATAAAGTGGTATTTTGTGTTGATATGCTTAGTCTTACTATAGTGCTTTGGATCTTTCGTGTAGGCAATGACTGTCTGACTATCATAATGTATCGGGATAGGGTTTAGATTTTCACCATAAATCCCTAAATGTTCCATAAACTTCTTCAACCATATAGCTTCTTGTACCGTTGTAGAACATGCTATGAACTTTGCTTCGATTATTGATAATGCAATGCATGTCTGCCTTTTGCTACACCATGATATAATGCCATTGTTTAGCAAGAATGAGTAACCTAAAGTAGATTTTCACTCATTTAGATCTCTTACCCAATCTACATTGGAGTATCCCATTAATTGTGAATCACTTTTTTAATCAACTGTATCTTTCAAATATCTTAAGATTCTCTTAATAGGTTTCCAATGTTTTTGTTTAAGGTTTGATTGGTATATGCTTACAAGTTTAACTGCATGACAAATATTTGGTTTGGTATACATCATTGCATACATTAGACTACCAACTACCCTAGAATAAGGGACTTTTTTCATCAATTTTTTTTCATATTCATCTTGAGGACACATCTTTTGACTTAATGGCTCACTTTTACTTATAAGGGTTTCCATGAGTTTGTAATATTTAATGTTGAACTTCTTAAGAATTTTTCTTATGTAGTTCTCTTGTAAAAGAGAAATAAGTTTCTTGGAGTTATCCCTAGAGATCTTAACTCCAAGAATGTAATCTACCTCACCTATATCTTTCAATTCAAAATTCAAGGATAGCCATTCTATAATAGTCATAATTGGATTCAAATTATTCCCAGCTAATAGTATATCATCTATGTAAAAGGATAATATTACAAGATTACCTTCAAACCACTTGATATAAGCACAATAGTCTTCCTCAATCATTTGAAAATTGTATGATGTTATTATTCAATGAAACCTCAAATACTATTGTCTGGATGATTGCTTAAGTCCATAAATAAACTTTAGGAGTTCACAAACTTTCTTCTCCTGTCTTTTTTATACGAAACCTATTAGTTGTTCCATGTAGATTTCTTCACCTAGTTTACCATTTAGAAATGCGGTTTTAACATTCATTTGATGTAATTCTAAATCTCATTTGCTACTATTGCTAGGATTAATCTAATTGAGTTAAAATGCACAATAGGTGAGAATGTATCCTCATAATCTATCCCTTACTATTGTGTATATCTCTTTACAACTAACCAAATTTTGTATCTCTCAATTGACCCATTTGCTTTTCTTTTAATTTTAAGAACCTACTTGTTCTTAATTACTTTTTAGCCAAATGATAGGTCAACTAACTTCTAAACATGGTTAATTTTTATTAAGTCTATTTCGTCCTCTATTGCTTTCTTCTAATATTCTTTAGCAGGATAGGATAAAGCCTTTTGTACTATTTTGGACTCTTTATCATCTTAAGGAATAATCATAAAAGCTAATCCTTCAATTAAAAAATGCCTTTTGGGTACACTCCCTTTTTTGCTCTTTCGCTGTGGGGTTTCTTGTACTAAATCATTTCTAAGTACGAGATTCTCATTCAATTTCTCAAAGCTCCCATATGGATTGGTATGTACTTTTTGAGAGCTCCCACTTGGATGCATTGGATAAGTTTCTGCATTGTCCTCTTAATCTTGTATCTTATTAAAGGGTACATTATGATCAATATTTCCCTTATTAAGAAACTTAATTTCTATAAATGTGGTATTCCTTGATTCAATTTTAATCATTGTTCCATTCTCATTTTTGCCAATGAAAACATAATCTTTTGAATATTTTTAGTATCTTATAAAGATACATTTCTTCCTTGTTAAACCTAACTTTCCATATTTGTGAGAAGTATCATGGACATATACAACTAACTCCTATGGTCTAAGAATGCTTAAATTTAGTTTATGTTTTGTCTATAATTCATAAGGTGTGGATATGTGATCAACTTTGAGAGCACACGGTTAAGTATAAAGGTGGCTATTAATAAGGCATCTCCTTAATATGAAAATGGTAGATTAGCTTGTGCCATCATTAACCTAACCATATCTAATAATGTTCTATTTCTCCTTTGGCTACTCCATTTTATTATGGAGTGCCGAGGATTGTTAATTGTCTAATTATCTTTTTTTCTCACAAAAGTCTTTAAATTGATTAAATAAATATTCACACCCACGATCGGTCTTAAGTGTTTTAATTTTCCTATCAATTTGATTTTCAATTTCATATCTGTATCATCTAAAGCATTCTAATTCTTTTGATTTATGTAAAATCAAATAAACATGACCATATCATGAGTAATCATTAATAAAAGTGATGAAATACTAAGCTCTATATTTTTCCCTCACACTTATAAGACCACATATATCAAAATGAATTAATTGTAATGAAGTCTTTACCCTAGTCCCTTTTCTAAATGATTTTCTAATTGCTTTACTAGCTAAATAATATTCATATAAAGATATTTCTAATTTTGAAATTAGACCTAGCAATCCTTCCTTTGCTAGTTTAATCATTCTATTTTAATTTATGTGTCATAGTCTAGCATGCCAAATATCCATATCAACATTTAAATTAGCAGTAGAAATGGTAAAGCAATTGTAAGCATAATTTTCATTAACAATATCTAAGATGACAAGTCCATCGGAGATAAATCCAAAAACATAATACATATTGTCTTTTGAAATTTTAGCAATGTTATCATGAAAGTTAATACAAAAACCAAGTTGTAGCAAGGAAGAAACTAAAACTAAATTCTACTAAATGTCGGGTGCATAAAGTACATCATGAAAGATCAAGGTTCTTCCACCACACAAATCTAATTTGCAAGTTCTGATGCCTTTAACCTCAATCCTTGCATTATTCCTAACATATAGCCATTTGCTTTAATTCGACAATCGATAGTATTTAATATAGGATCTTTAATCCTTACTCACATGATTTGTAGCATCTAAATCTAAAATCCATAATGGATAAGATTCTATTAGAAAAACAAAACTAGAAACATGTGAAAAATATGTAAATGAAGCATCTAATAATACCTTATTTTGCTCATTTTACTAAGTGCAATCATGAGCAAAATGGCCCATTTTCTGGCAGGCATAACACTTAGACCTTTCTGAGGTTAGAACTCTTTGTGCCATTCTTTCCTTTCCCCTTCTTGAAGCTTTTCTTGCCTTTTTTGAAATTTAAGCCAAACCTTTTGTTATGCTTCTGGAACTTTTTGTTTCTTTTGAATTTGGGCTTAAAATTGGAAGATCCAGTTCCTTCTATTACATACATTTGTCCAAAAGACTTATAAGCTTTTAGATGTTTATCTTTGAGTTCTAGATGTCTTGCCACATCATCGAAAGTAACAATACTTTTGTTGTGAGTCAGATTAACTTTCATATGTTCCTAACTTGCAAGAAGTGACCTAATCATAGCCTGTGCTTATTGTTTATTAAAAAGTTCATGCCCAATAATTTTTAGCTCATGAATCATATTTGATATTTCATATAAATGTTATTTCATTGGCGTATAGGGCCAAAGTTTACAAGTGTCAAACTTAATTATGAGTCTCTTTAATTTTATGTTAGAAGTACCATATATTTTTCTTTAAAGGCAATTCACGTACATTGGGCAGTTAGGTATTTCTCATTCTCACACATAAGATCATCCGCCATTACACTCAAGAGTGTAATATAAGTAATGCTATTCTTTCTCTTTCAAATAGCATATGCCTCAGCATTTCTTTTATGCTGAGTTGTGTTCTTATGCTCAAGTTCTATCATGACATTGGTTAATGGTTCAAAAGCATCTTGTTCTTCTAGAATATAAGATATTTTTCAATTTTATATATCCCAATTATCCTCATTTGATTTGTCACTTTTGTTAAGTTCAACAATAATATTCTTGTTAGCCATTCCACTAAAACATAACATACGAACATTTCTTATGAGTATACAATGTCACTTATTTGCACAACTCTAATACAGAATAATGGTGACACTATTAGGTTCATGATCGAGAGTTTACGTTTGTCATGCTCCCATCACATGTGTTCTAAATAATATTATCATTTTCTATTAAATAGTTTTTTCATACAAATATCATCCTTATATCTCTTAGAAGACTTATAATCTAAGAGCTCCCACTTAAATAAAGTATTCCATAGGATTAATATATATATATATATATATATATATATATATATATATATATTATGCATTCATCAAACAAATAAGTTCAAAAAAATTGTGCAACAATAAGAAAAATTTAACATAAGCAAAAATTACATGTGGAAAGTTTCATAAACTAGATAACTAGTTTCCCAATTCAAGCTTTCTAATTCAAATTTAAAGTCTTCATTTCTATGAAAGGTTTAAAGAATTTGAATCGATTGTTAGAGTGAACTAGTCCAAAATCATATTTATTCATAAATTTAATTGGACCCTTCAAATGCATTCCCTTTTCTAATGCATTGTGCCTAAAGCACCTTGCACTTTTCATATTTAGGAATTAGGACATTACAATCATCTTACTCCAATTTGATATGACATAGCGGATTTCCTAGAGTCTTAATTCTTCCATGCACTTTTCCAATGCAATGAATTTCATAACTTTTAGCTTTCTATCTTTGCACAGCCATAGTTTCTTTTTGATTAGGCCTAAGAAATTATCATCTAAAACTATGTTCAGTAATGTACACACCCAAAAGAAATTAGGGAACACTTTTTCTCTATGGCTGAGGTCCACTTTGAGAGCTTTTACTTCTTTTAGAAAGGATTCTATAGGAAATGTTTTTAGCATATTTCTTTTGTGTAATTGTATCATCATTCTCTTAAGGTCTTTAAGAGTGTTTATCCAATCTAATTCTTTAGGATCTTCACCTACCCATTCTAGGAAGCCATATGGATCATATTTCTCTAAAAACCATTGTTCCATTATTGTAGACAAGAAAATGAATTTAACTCACAATCAAACATACTAGTATTGCCACTTTTTTTAAATGTAAAAACATACTTCAAAAACATGCAAATTATTACCAATGTGAAGATTTCAAAATTTTTTTGAATTAAAACATGCCTCAAAATGAGGCTCCACACACTTTAAGAAAGGCTTAAATTCAAAAAAAAAATTTAACTTACAATCAAACATACTAGTATTGCCACATTTTTTTAAATGTCAAAACATGCTTTAAAAAGATGCAAATTATTACCAATGTGAAGATCTCAATTTTTTTTAAAATTAAAACATGCCTCAAAATGAGGCCCTACACACCTTAAGAAAGGCTTAAATTAAAAAAAATGGAAAACAATAGTTCTTCCATTCTCATTGATGGGACATGAGATTTCCACCGCCATGAGAGGTTTTTTTTCTGGCTATAATAACTAATCAAGGAGGAAGTACTCTCTTTCCTCTTTCTATTGGTATATCATACATGACAATTAGCTTTTGAGGTGGATCATACTTAAAACTATACATATATATATATATATATATATATATATATATATATATATATATATATATATATATATATATATATATATATATATATATATTAAATTTATGGTATTCATATCTAAAAATATCATAAACATACAAAAATATTATCTAAATGGTCCAACCATTTGTAAAGTGATAGGATGTCATATAGATAGCCTATTTTTTTCATACATTATATCTTGCATGCCTCATACATCATATAAGTAAAGCATATGCTATCATATAGTAAGCACATATGTATCAATATTATCGTATATATAAAGAAATTAAAATGTCATATAGTATGGCCCCAAAATCCTATTTTTTAATAATAATATTCCTAAATTAACTCCTTAACTTCTCCTTGTATCACCTTAAGATGCTTTACCGTGAATACAATTTTAAAGTATAAACATTAAGTTACATTCGAGAGGAGTGATATGAGAACAGAATATACGCCAAAAAATAGATGAAGGCATAATTCGTAGGTTGTATTTACAATCCATCTACAAAAAAACTCCAAAGGGCATACTATGTAACACAATCATGCATCATATACCATAATTGCTAACAAATATATATATAAGAAGATAAAAAAAATATACATGCAATTCTTAAACCTTAATTTGTATATCATGCTATCTATATATAAATCATACCATAAAAAATATAATATATGCTTTGCATAGAATTTAATATCGGGAAATACAAACAACAGAGCAACCAGGCTCTAATACCAATGTTGGAAAAAATTAGACATTATATAATTAATTATAATTTGTAGAAATACATATGAACCTAAATTTTAGTTATGCTTTGATGTTGTATTTCATGCAGTTTTAACAAAACTCATTGGGGAGTTATTGCTTTTGTCCACAGCAATTACACTAAACTTATAGAGAGAAGAGAAGAAGAAGAATACTCTTATTTTTTCTTTTTTTTTAAAAAAAGGTTGATAACCTTAAATCAAAAGAAAAACTAATTAATAAAACTTTTTAAAAAAAAGGTGGTTATCTCCACAAAGTCAATTATCAAAAAACTGATTTTATCTATTAGTTATCAAAAACAAAAATTGACTTTATCTCCTTTTTCATTTTTCATTTTTTTGTTTAAATTAAAAGCATGATGACATGGGCCACCCCTTATAAATGCCTATGTCCATAAAAATTTTTTGTAAAAAATGAGTTTTCAAGGCCTCAAATCAATTCAAGAGTTTCAAAGAGCTTATGATTTGCTCAAATATGATGTTTTCCAAAATGCTACTAAATCAATTCATAATTTCTAAAAGCTTATTAAAATAGTTTAAATTAGAGTTTTAAATTATAATTAAGATCGTTGTCATAGTTATGGTTTTATTGTGATTAACAAAATTATAAATAAACATAAAAAATGACCATTTCAAAATAAAATTATAAAAAAAATCATGAATACATTGTAATCCACAATTATAATATTAAGTGTAATATTACAATTACGAACCATAATTTAAATTCCTAATCTAAATAAACTAACATTTGCAATTTTGAATTTTAAAACCTTGAATCCATCACATTTTAAATTTCATATAATGGTTGTCTTATATGAGCATCAATTATCATTATTTATAAATGTAGAAGGGAGACATAGATCCTAATTTTACTTTGTGATTTCAATCTTTTGTGATAAAAATCATTCTTTGAGCCAAATGCTTCAAAAACCTCAATCATAGCTTGCATTGTATTTTTACACTTACTCTTTGTACTCAATCCATTCTTAAACATTTATGTTTTCTAGGTTTCTTTGTGGGATCCTAATGAATCTAAAGTAAGATATCTCTATGAAGTGAAAAATGCTTATATAATATATCATAAAGGAGGGATTGAAAAGTTTCTTGAAAAATGTTTAATATTGAAGGATATCATTGAGTTAAATTTTGGTTTTAAAGAATAGATGTATACTTTGAAGCAGATTCATGAAACTATTATATATTTCTCTTTATTTCTCTCTCTTTCTCTCTCTCTCTCTCTCTCTCTCTCACACACACACACACACACACACTATTAGCATTCATTTTATTATTGCTTAATGATTTTGTTGAGTCATCATATTAGTTCATAAAATTTGAAAAATTAATTAAATTGCTACTTAAATTGTTTATCAATTGATTACAAGTGAATTTGTTATTAATACTCTATTTTTCTTATTGAAAGGAGGGCTTTTGGATTGACAATTATTTCATCTCAAAAACTAAAAGGTTCAAAAGAAATTTAGCCTTTCTTAACATATCTCATTCTTATATGGTTCAAGACACAAATGTAGGAATTTTGATTAAGTTTTATATAAAATTTAGAATACTTGAAAATAAAATTACTAGTGATGTACCTATTTATAGGTCCTTATGAAATTGATAAAGTGCACAAGTATGCACTATTAGCATATAACTTTCTCTCCTCCTATAGTGTGTGGCTCTCAATGAGACAAGCCTAATTGAATTAGATTAGAAGTGGAAAGGGACCTATCCAATATAAATAAAATCTTATCAGACCCATTCATTACAAACCAATAAAAGTATATATCTACACTTTAACTGCTAAACACATTAATTCATAACTAGATATTTATAAGTCCAAGTAATAGACCATTTTAACAAATTGAGTTTTAAAGTATAAAAAAACTTTTAGATTATTTTTTTAGATAGTTTTACATAAAAAATAATAGAATGCCCAAAATCAATGGTAGCTCACATAAAATTTTTTAGCATTTTCCCAATTTAGTAGCATTAATTGTAAAGATTTTATTTAAAAGATTAATTTATATGAAAATAATTCTTAAGCTAAACACAAAATTAGAACTTATGGCCACATTTTGAAAATACATAATCCAGGAGATGATACTTGAAACACGATTCATACTTAAATAGCTAATAATATCGAATCATGGCGATAATTATATTATTATCAATATAAGACCTTCCATAATTACATATATTATTAACCACTTAAACATGAATCATTAATATGAAAATATAGCAGGACAAATAACATCAAAAGCATAATTTAATAGAACATGCTAATTTTTTAGTTAGTCCTTAATAATTTTTCTATAACAAACTCAATGATAAGGAAGAGAAATCTTTAGGTAACAATAAGGTTAATTGCCTCAAAATCCTAAAATAATGTCAATTAAGAAACAAACATCATGCACCTGAGTTAGCAACTAACACTGAATCCTAGTTCTTATAAATTTATGCACTTAAATGTTTCTAAGTTTCAAAATAATATTAACTAAAAGGCAAATATATAATTGAGGTACTAATGATTGGTACCAAATCTAAATCCTTATAAATTTATTGTCAAATATCTTAAAGTATAAAAATGGTATTGATGAGAAAAATATTTACTATATCATTTCCTCCTATTTCATGCCTCTTAGAGAGTTACACATGCTTAATTTTATAGAATTGACCTTGTTTTATAATTTTGAGTTAGTTTTATAATATTCCGAATTTATTTGATTAATATTAGATTTTGTCAATGTTTCTATTTTTTAACTATATCATGAGCTTCGGATGTCTAATTGATGCACTCTTTATATTGTTAGAAATTTTAAGAAAAATCTATAATTTTTATGTTTTGGCTTAAACCTAATTTAGATATTTTCGAGGTTATATGTAGCTGAGAAGTTGAAGTTATGTTTCTATCCTAACTGAGACCGCCTCATTTTTTAGGTTATATCTGGAGTTATAAAAGTTTGATTAACTAAAACCAAGGCCTAAATTTCTATAAGACTAGGCCTATAACTTTGATCTTTATGGATTACCTAAAATTCCTTGTTTTAGTGATCTTAAACTAATTAGAAGTCAGACCTACATGAATTTACTATTGTAAATATTGGAAATAACTGTCTTGTAAAAAAATAGATTTGGGTTTCTAAAAATTAAAAAGGTCCCCCATTTGTTTAATCTTAAGAAACATACAATTCATGTCTAGTAAAGTTTTAAGTTAATTAGGTTAAATAAAAAGAGAACTCATTAGACTTGAGAGACTTTTAGACATTCAGTAATACATCTTTTCTCTTCTTCTTGTTTTTTTTTTTTCTATTCTTCATCAATGGAAGCTTAAATTTAGAGTTGATTTAAAGAGTTTGAGGCTCTCCTTTATTAGATTATGAGATTATGATTTATAATGTTAATTTTTGTTAACTAAATTTCCTTCTTTCCCTATTTACTTGTGTTGATTTCTTGAAATTACTTATGTTAAATGTTAATTTGATATAATTAATGTTCATTCTTGTGATTTCTAATCATTTGTTGTTTTAATATTAAATAATGATTGATAAATCACAATTTTAGCACATAAGGCAGATGGTTAAGGGATTAATTTGAAGATTTCTAATTTAATTCTTAATTCAACTAAATTCTATCATTAAATCAATTTTGATCTAACTTAGTGATTATAACAATTACTTAATTTAGTTAATTTTAATTAATCAAATCCTAGATAATCATTTAGTATAGGATTCATGAATTATTTAAGCTTTCTAAGTAATTCAAGGTTAAAGAATTAATTTGGAAAGTCAAATTCTAACTGATCTATAATTAATCCAAACTGGAGCTTTTAATTCCTTGAATTGACTATTTTATTACATTAGTTTTCTTTCTTTCTGTTTACTTTACATTTTTATTTTGTTTAATATGTTTAGTTCAATTTAAAATCATAAGCCCCCTATTAGCTCTATGTTTTACATAATTCTACATACAACATATTGCATTTGTATTCATATAGTATATTCTATCAAAATATTGTATCCATTTTATTTACATCTACTGCATTTTATTTTATATCTCTTTTTACATTCTATGTATGCATTTTGTTTCTAAATTTTATTAGTAAATTATAAGATAATATCAAAAGGTCACTAGGGGTATGACTTGATTGTGCTATTAAATTATATTTTTTTGTAGCAAATTAGTTTTTAATTTAATTTTAGTGCATTACAGCATTGCAATCAAAATTTTGGCACCATTGCCAAGGATCTTCTTGAATTTATCTTTTCCTACATATTACTAACAATATAGTACATAATTATTCAAGCATTCTAGTTAGTAGCTACATTTGTAATTGCCTTACTTGCATTTTACAATTGCTACAATTTTTTGTATATACCTACATTCTTTTGCATTCTTTATTTTATGCTCATTCTTTTACCTTAATTCATCATATTTTATCATATTTTACTTCATATAACATTGAAATAGAGGTTTCTAGCCTAAGAAAATAGGTTTTATATAATTTTGTACCTTACTACCCTAGGAATCGTACTAGGTCTCACTAGTTTTGATTGAACTAAAATTTTTACAGGAGGTAATTTTGATTTTTCTTATCAAAAGTCACAAGCTTTTCTTGTTCCACTATTTTAATCGCTTTTTTAATTTTTTTTTTAAAAAATTTATTGTATTTTTTGGTTTTGCGTGGTTATAGAAAACTTTTTGTAGTAGTCCCATAATTTTTAAAAATGTCTAGATAGGTTAATTAGATGTGTTTAGGTTGATTTTTCATATTGCATTTGCATTTTAGTATTTCTATGTTCCTATAATGTTCCTATAGTTTGTTTAGCGTAATGTTGTGTAGTAATAGTGCATGACAAGAAAACTACTATTGAATTGTTTGATTTTGATTTTGAAATTGATAGGACTTTTCATTCTCTTCATGGATATAAAAATATAAGTAGTTCCTGCCTTCATGCTCCCCATTTTGCACCTTTAGATACTTCCAAAACTATGGTAAATAATAATAGAACTTTGAAGAAATTAGTTGCACCTAATGTTATCTATTAACCATTATGCATCCAATATTTTGAATTAAATGCTGACTTTAAATTAGAATTTGCTCTAATCCATTTACTTCCAAGGTTTCATGGTCTTGTAGGTAAGGATCCTTATAAACATCTTAAGAAGTTCTATGTGGTCTATTTTACTATAAAGCCTTAAGGAATTTCTAAAGATCACATCAAATTTAAGGCCTTTCCATTCTTCCTAACTAATGTAGCCAAGGACCGGCTTTATTACGTGTAGCCGGGTTCAGTGATGTGTTGAAATGACATGAATTAACTCTTCCTTGAAAATTTTTTCCCTACTTCCAAAGGTACTACAATATGGAAAGAAATATGTGGTATTAAGCAATTGAATGAAGAGACTCTATATGAATATTGAAAAAGATTCAAGAAGCTTTGTGCTAGCTACCCATACCATCAGATTAGTAAGCAGCTCTTCATCTAATATTTCTATGAAGGCCTCCTTTTTATAGATTGAAACATGATAGATGTAGCAAGTAGTGAAAGCATTAGTGGATTAAACACCTATAGCAATAAAAGATCTGATTACAAATATGGCAGTCAACTCCCAACAATTTGGAACTAAAATTATGACCATTATTAAGGGTGTGAATGAGATTAATTACTCCTATTCCAACCAATAAAGACTGGAAAATAGAATAGTTGAATTGACTTCACTAGTTAAACAAATGGTAATGGGACAGTAATAACAATTTTAAGCCCCTCTCCCTGCCAAAGTTTGTGGAATTTGCTTTTGCTCAAATCATCTAACAACTATTGTCCTATAGTACAAGATGATAAGTGTTCTCCTCCTCCTGTAGCATATGCAATAATCATTTATCTTGTCAAATCACAATATCAACAATAGCCTAATCAATATCTATACTAGTAGCAATAGTTAAACCAATATCAATAGCATAATTAGTATCTTGGATGGAGATAACCAAAATTTTAGATATGGCAATAATCATGGCCAAAATCAATATCCTCCTTTTACTTATAACGCAATACAAATAAATCCTATTGCTAAACTAGAAGCAAATGTATCTTGCTTTCAACCATCTTTCAAAAAATTAGTTAAGCAAATGGCAGCCAACAACCTGTAGTTTCAACAAAGAACAAAGGGCACCATCACAAATTTGCAAACTCAATAAGCTAATTAACTTTGATATTAAGTGAGCTTAAGGCACAAGGATCCAATCAATAAGAGAAAACTAAAGGAAAATATGTGGGGGCAAATGTATTTGCAATTATTCAAAGAAAATTACTAACAAAATGAAAAGATCCAAGCACATTTACCATTCCATGCATTATAAGCAAAACTAGAATTGAGCATACCATATTAGACTAAAAAGCATCAATTAATGTCATGCCTCTTTTTGTTTTTAATGCCTCGAATTTAGGAGTTTTAAAAGAAATAAGGGTGATTATTCAATTAACAAATAAATCTAACATTTATTCCTTAAGTGTTATTAAGGACATTCTAGTGCAAATTGATGGATTAACCTTTCCAATAGATTTCTACTTTTGAAATGGAAAATAAGGATTCCAACATTCTTCCACTAATCATTCTTAGCCAGCCTTTTCTTAAAACAAGAAAAAATCATAATTAATATTTGAGATGGAATATTAACCATGGAGTTTGATAGTGTCACAACTAAATTTTATATTTCTAAGGCTATGCAAGATGACTCTATATCATTTTTTTCAAACTTTGGAGCCCTTATTGCATAATATCCTTTTTTTCTAATCCTTCTGATGACGTTATTTTTTATTTAGAATTTTGTAGTTTTCATTTTGTTGTTATTGGTTCTACTATTACTACTTCTTATTTTCTAATTTTAATGTTTCTATTTTTTATTTTTATGATTTTGCATGTGTTGATTTTGAATTACATGTTAATGCTGTCCATGATGACATATTTGCTAAATTCCTTGAACTTTCTAATTTTATGGATTATGTAGATGACCATGAATGCACTTGTTCCAAGAATAATACTAAGTGTGATATATGTGCTAAAATTTCTATATTTTTTAATGAAGGAAATAGTTTTGGTTCAAAAATTATAGAAAAAAATTATGATGAATACATCCCACCTTTAGAGCAAAAAAAGTGTTTTCTTCTTGATCATTCTAATTCTTTTACTAATCATGTTGAATTTATTATTTAGGAGGATTTTGAAAATTCAAATAAAAATAATTTAAAAATATCACTTGAAGAAATTATGGTGGAATATTCAAATTTTTGGAGCATCACTTTCATGGATGATTTTAAAATTAGCCATGTGGAAGTGATGAAGGTAGCCAATCCTCATGTAGATCCTCAGTAAAGAAATTAAAGTCATGATCTAGCCAAAGACATTAAAGAAAGGCACTTCTTAGAAGGCAACCTAAGCTATTTTATAGATTTGCTTTCTTTTACCTTTCTCTTTTATCTACATGTCCTTTATATTTCATGATGTTTTTTGATGACATTGATATGCTTCACATTGAGGATAATGTAAAATTTAAGTACAGAGGAGAGAATTTTAAGATTTATTTTGAGTTTTGTATTTTCATGCCTTTAAAAGTCTTCATACTTCAAAAAAAGGTAAAGAAAAATTTTTAAAAATTAAGTTTTTATTTATTTTTTAGTCATTTTAGTTGCTTTCCATTGTTAGAGATTTTGCATTTTCATGAGTAAGATTTAATTGAAGTTAGTTAAGATTCTTAACATGATTGAATGAATGATTTTGCTTCTTAAAATTGATTGATGTAGTTATGGATTTGAATTGGTAGATTAAACTTGGTAGCATGACTTATCTTGTGAAATTTTGAACCTTATGTTGAAAATTCATATTATTCTCTTTCCTTCTTTCCTTCTGGTGAGATATTCTTCCATGATTTATTTCTCTAAAACTTATTTTGATTCTTTTTAAAATTACATTTTACACATGCATACACAAAAATAATAAAGGCATTCTTTTTTTAAGCTAAAGCCATAAAGTTAACTTTGAAATTTTTTTCATTGCAAGCTCCCTTAAAATTTTATTGCCTCTTCTTTGTTGATTAACACATAAGCATGTTAAAAATCAAAGCCAAAAAAAGAAGAGAAAAAAAAAGAAAAAAATTGAATGAATTGAAAGAAAAAGGGAAACAAGAAGAAAGAAAGGAAAAGGAAAAACAAAGAAGCTGATGAGTGTTTGAATTTAAATTTGGTTTATTGTCTTAAGTTATAACTGTTTATAATTTGCCTATATGTTTTTTATTTAAATGCTTTATTAATTTTTTTTTATTTCTAGCCTCTCATATTCTTATTCTTCCTTCCCTTTCCTTTAGCCCCATTATAACCTAGAATAAAGTTCTTTTGATTTGTGTTATGCATATGATTTAAGTAATGGAAATTAGATTATTATCAAGCTTATAATAGGGCAATTTCATGAAACAAACTTGGGTAAAATACTTACCCTAAACACTTGAGAGTTAGAAAGTAAATTTTGTGAGTATCTACCAATTTGATCTACTATTTTTCAATGAAGTTACTATGTTAGTTAACTTCAAGTTTGTTAATATTTTTATTCATGATGTGTTATGTTTCTTGCTAGCTTTTATTTATCTTTCTCTTATGAATTTGTAATTTTGAAGTTTTTGAAAAGTAAACTCTTTTGTTTCTTAGTTTTTAAATAAAGTCATGTCTTGCTCAAGGATGTGTATGAGCTATATGTAGCGGAATTTGATGAGAAGATATCTACTATATTATTTCCTCATATTTCATGTCTCTTAGAGAGTTACATATGCTTAATTTTACAAAATTGACTTTGTTTTATAATTTCAAGTTAGTTTTACAATATTTTAAATTTATTTAGTTAATGCTAGATTTTAACATTATTCATATTTTTCAGCTATATCTTGAGCTTTGAATATCATATTAATATGATCTTTATATTGTTAGAAAGCTTAAAGAAAAATCTACAAAATTTCTATTTTGGCTAAAACCTAGTTTAGATGTTTTGGAGGTCATATATGGTTAAGAAATTGAAGTTGCATCTTTGTCCTAGCTAAGCTTACCTCAATTTTTAGGCTATATCTGGAGTTATAAAAGTCCAATTAACCTAAAATCAGAGCTTAAATTTCTATAAGGCCTAGGTCTACAATTTGATGATGTTTATGGGTTACCAAATTACCTTCTTTTAGTAGTTTTAAACTAGTTGGAAGTCAAACTTGCAAGAATTCACTAATGTAACTATTGAAGTTAATTGTCTTATAAAAAAATAGGTTTGGGCTTCTAAAAATTAAGAAAGCTCCATTAATGTAATTTTAAGAGACATACAATCTAAGTCCAGTAGTTTTAAGTTAATTAGGTCAAACGAAAAAAGAGAAATTATTAGACTTGAAAGACTTTTAGACATTCAACAGTATAATTTTTCTCTTCTTCTTAGTTCTCTTTTGTTCTTCATCAATGAAAGCTTAAATTCAGAGTTGATTCAAGGGATTGGAAGCTCTCCTCCACTAAATTATGAGATCATAATTTTTAATGTTAATTTTATTAAATTAATTTCCTTCTTTCCCTATTTACTTATGTTGATTTCTTGAAATTACTTGTGTTAAATGTTGATTTGATATAATTACTGTTCATAATTGTAATTTCTAATCCTTTACTATTTTGATATCAAATTGTGATTAATAAATCATGATTTTTACACATAAGTTCAAAAGGTTAAGGGATTAATTTAAAGATTTCTAATTTAATTTCTCAATTTAACCAAATTATATTATTAAATCAAATTTGATCTAACTTAAGGATTATAGCAATTGCTTAACTTAGCTCATCTTAATTGATCTAATTCTAAATGATCATCTAGCATAGGTTTATGATTTTTTGCAAAGATTTTGAGTAATTCAAGGTTGAAGAATTAATTAGAAAAGTTCAACCCTAATTGATCCATGATTAATCTAAATTAGAGCTTTCAATTACTTGAATTAGTTGTTTCATTACGTTGGTTTTCCTTTTTTTTGTTTGATTTACATTTTTTTCTATTTAATATTTTTAATTCAATTTAAAATCATAAACCCCCTCAATTCTATATTCTATATAATTCTACATACAGCATACAACATTCCACATTCATACAAGATATTTTGTTAGCATATTACATCCATTTTGTTTACATCTATTACATTTTGTTTCATATCTCTTTTTGCATTTTGTGTGTGCATTTTGTTTCGAAATTTTGTTAGTAAATTATAGTAAAAAATAATATTAAGGGATCACTAGAGGTACAACCTAATTATGTCACTATACTACATTATTTTGGAACAAACCAATTTTTAATCTAATTTTAGTGCATTGTGACATTACATTAAGTATCAACTAGGAGATGAATATATAACTTAAGAACTAACAATTGACACTAAATCTTAATCCTAATGAGTTATCATATAAAATAACATATTAGACCTAATACCTAGCTTTTATTAAGACAAGTCTCATTATTCCAATCTCGTGCCAATAAGAGATCACATATAATACCAAGTCTTAGTTCTCATAATTATAATAATTGATAAATTTCATAATATGGAGGTATTGATAAAGAAACCATAAATTTCATATTTAAATACATATATGATCAAGAACAAGTATGGTAATAATACACAAAATAAAGATTAATAAATTGTGTAATAATATATATGACACATGTGCCTTGTGTACTAACAAATATATTATGATTAGTAACATAAATGAAAGGTTCTATAATATATAATATAAAACTCTCACTTATATAATATAGAATTCTCGTGAACCAAGTATATTATAGAAAAATAAAATTGAATGTTTGTATCTTAACAAGCTTCTAAAATATCTTATAAAGATAGAAACCTTGGTTTGGGAAAAAATAAACATTTAAATTTCACATACATATCTCAATGATAGATAAAAATATGATTTCTCAAATTGTTAACTTTAAAATTGTGATATAATATAAATAAAACAAACCAATGATTAAGAGAAATCAATCATATAATTAATTTTGATGTCTTAAATAGGTAACTTACACAATTATCAAAATTAAAAACTACAATTGATGTCAAGTTAATCTAACAATTGAATTTTATAACACATTTCTGGAGATCAGTTAAACAAAATATGGATAAAAGTCTTAAATTTGATTTATAACAATTTGAAAAACTCTCATGATAGCAATATACACTAGTTAACCAAAAGCATCTCATAAAAAATACAAAAAAGAAAAATTGGATTCACACCACATATGTGAAGAACTTCATAAATTATTTTACATTATGCCCAAAGAAACACATAAGCTTGTATGTCAAGTTCATTATTGTTAGTAGGAAATATGCTTGATAAAAAATTACTTCAAAATTCAAATATTATATAACATAAAAGAGGATTAGTGAAATTTTTACCTTTTTATCATGCATATTTTCAAACAAACAAATGTGTAACATAAAACTTATGACAAACTTAAACTATGTAAGTAAATTTTGATAATTAAAAGTAGTTTTTACAAAGTAAAGAAATTTTAGGGATCATTAAATTATCTTTAACCAAAATAAGCTCTTCATCATAGTTATCATATTTTGCAATAAAAGCACAATTTCACAACATTAAATCAAACTCCCACTAATATAAAAATATGATGCAATCCCCAAAAACTATATACCATTTCAAAATATAGATTAAACATTATCAAGTAATTTATCATATTTCAAAAAAATATAATATTAAGGATATTCTTGATAATCAAACAATTATAAATCTATTTGTACCAATTGACTAATGATTTATTAATCAAATATAATTTTTAGAAAAAAAAACTATATACAATTCCACCTAAAGAAAGAAAGGAAAAAAATTATATTTGATAACTATTGTGCCATAACACCACATAACAATATAAAACTCAATTCATTAACATGTAACTAAAGTTGCAAAATAGTATATAATATTCTCAAATTTAATTCATTTAATAACTCTTTAAACTATAAGAAAGCTAAACTTAATTGCGTAAATTTTCTCACGTTACATAATAAATGAAAAGGAAATTTCTTATAAATTGGTAAGATCTACATAAGAATTTTTAATGCATAACTATGAATTCCTTTTTGGGTAAAAGACATATTATGTATTGACTTTTCTCTTAATACATTAATTCAATCACATAAAAGAATGTTTGAAAGACTATTTTCTTTATGTAGATAGACCTTCTAGATTATTTTACCCTTAAAACCAAAGTAAAAATACCATGTTTAGATAATATCTTGAAAGAAAATGTTTAATTAAAGAGATGACACTTTTACCATACAATTAAAAGAAATAATATTAGAAGCAAGAATGTAACTCTTAATTCATAAACATAAGACTAATGTATATTGTTACAGTTTTCTCTTTGGGTAGAAAATATAACATGTAAAAGACTATCATAATCATGAAGCCAACCAGGAGAATATTTTAGCATTGAAAATATGTCACTTTTTTTGGATAGATATATTTTTAAAGTCAAAATAACTCTAGTAACTTATATGTTTTGTAAAACATCCCTAATTAAAATATGCAATAACCCCTTTTAGATAAACAATTGTATACAATAATCATAAATCACTCTCGTATAATATAACTAAAAGACTTTATGAATTAAGATAACTAATCTTACTATAGTGATAATTATCCACAATAATCCATAAATTTCTCTTTAAAAGAAGTAGAATATAAAAATAGTTCAAAGTAATGATCTTTTAAATGCATATAATAAGTGATCAATTTCAATATAAAATAATATATTAATGAACACAAAATAAAAATATTATTACATCTAAATTGCCTCAATTTTAATCCTTTTCCACATAAATACAACTTAAATTTGTGCAATTCAAAATACAATGAGACTTAAAATATAAATTTATTTTTGAAAATTAATAATACCATTAAATCAAGATCAATATGGAGATAAATATATAATTTTAACTAGATCTCTTTAACATGTTTCTCTTTAGAAATAAAAATTAATTTTTAAAAAAATAAAATAAAATAATATAAAATGATATTAACACAAGTCTCTAATGCACCTTACTTGTTCCACATAAGACCTATAATAAAATAAAATATTTATAAATATAAACACTATATTAAAATGATATTAAAATTTTTCACAAATACCATACATTTAGTAAAATATTTTTGGTAAAAAAGATTGTGTAAAAATAATTAAAAATGTTATATGTTAGTTTTGAGCATTTAAAATACTAATAACTATACTTAGGAGTATATAAATATCATTATATTCTCATATTTAGGCAGAGAATATAGTACATAAAGAGTCTCTTAAAATTGAAGCCAATTAAAATAATATATTATTAATGTAAATTTGTCCCCTTTGAGAAGATAAGATGTACAATAATAAAACAAATCTTAAAATAAGATTGTTTCACTAAACCAATTTCCAATTATAACATGCAATAACACTCTTTAGACAAGCATTGTATAAAATAATTAAATTATTTTATTAAATTTATTTTTAATTATAACACATACTTATTACATTTAAATAAGTAAATATGTGAAATAATAAAAAATCAATCTCTCAAATATTTATTAATAATTAACTTAGAGACTTATGAATCAATATGAATTAATTTTGCATTAGTAATAATTATCCAAATTAATCTATAAGTTTACCAAAAGAATCGAGATATTAAAATTAAGCCTATATCTATAAATTAAATTATTGAAAATAATAATAACATAATTAGTCCATTAATAAGTGCTAAACATATGCACCAATACTAATTATTAAAACTATATCATATCACAATACAATCTCAAACTTAATTGATTTTTTTTACTTAAATAAAAGAAAATATTGTTTGGTTCTCTATGTCACATCACTAAAATTATTTCAAATGAGGATTTTTACAAAATATCATCACTTTGTCACATCAAGGATGAAATAGAAACTAATACTCCACTAGACTAACTAAAGACAAATTATTGACAAGGAAGATATTAAATACTCTATATAATAATTATCTAAGCATTAAGTTTCAAAGTAGAAAATAAAAATCTTAAAAGATAATTAATGATAACATAAATTTTTATTTTCACTAATAAAATTATCTTTAACATAATCATTATCCAAAATAATTTCAATAAAAATAAATTAATGAAGGAAAAATATTGTGAAAATATTATAAAAAAATGCAATATGTTAGTCTGTGGGCAAATAGATAATAAAAATATTTAGGAGTATAAAAGAATTGATACAGTCCCTTTTTTTAATAGAGAATATAATATGTAAAGACCCTTCTAACTTTAAAACTAACCAAGACAATATTCTAGTATTAGGAACTTGTTCCTGTTAGGTAGATAAATTTTAAATAATAAAATATATCTTGAAAAATGTTTCAATAACCCAATTTCTAATTAAAGTACACAACTATCTCTTTTGGGCAAGTAATTGTATAAAATATTAGAAATTAATTTTATAAATATTCATAACTCGAAACATTATAAATCAATATATATAACTTTACTTTGGTAATAATTATTTAAAATTAATTCAAAAATCTTCCTAAGAAATAGCCAAAATTTAAAAGAAAATTGACCAAAGCCATTATTCAAATAAATAACTTATAAAATATTATTAGTCCATTGTAGGGTATTATATGATATGCACCTATACTAATCATACAAGCCTTACATTGCATTAAAATTCATAATCTTAAGTTTTATGCAATATAAAATATATAGAAAAGAAATTCAAAATTTTATGCAAACTTTTAAAAAGAATGGATATTTGAGCAAATACAACTAAAGAGAGTGAATTTGGCAATATCTAATACAAAGAAGGCTTATTACTCTCACATCAAAATTAAAATGGCATACAAGTCATAGGATTTGAGCCTAGGATCAAAAGGTTCTTGTCATGTAGTTATACAACTATGCTCAACATAATTATTAACCAATGGTCAAAACAAATCTTTAGGCATACTATTAGGATAAGCATGACAACATATGAGAGAAAAACTATTAACTCACCATAAAACCCCAATAATAGGCATAAGAAAATATCATTTATAGACTTAATACATACTTTTCGAAAAATGAAAAAAATAAGGAATGATTCCAAGCTATAAAAAAATGCTTAAACTAACCAAATATATGAAGGTAAAAAGCAAGCCCAATAGCAAAAAGACCAACACCTTGTACAATGTAATCTAAAATAATTTAAAAGCAACATTTGGTACCTTTCCTTTAAAAGATTTTATTTATTATTACTACTATTAACTGGCCTATTCTTGATATATAGATTTTAAATCTTTCTAAATGTATGAATTAAGATATATGCTAACAAGTATTTCACAAATACAAGAAGCACAAATTTGACTAGAAGGTGTAACCTAAAGAACTAATTCAAAAATTTGAAAGCAATCAAAATTTTCCTTAGTTTATATACAATGCATTATTAAAAAAATTCTTGAATTAGAGAACCATAAATACTATCATATTTGGTATCAATTCGTTTCTATCGACAATCTTAATTCTTCTTATTTTTATTTTGAAAACACAAAAGCTAACACAACTCCACCATACATTTTGTACCAAACAACTTTAATTTTTGAAGTCATTTCCTTGTAATAGAAAAAATAAGAATGAAATATAGAAAATTTTGAAATAATCTCATAAGTTTCCAAAATCCCAAAATAAAAACTTTACAATTTTATCGGAGAATTCAAAAATTAAAACAATAATTTTTTTTGTGTGTCCTATTCATACAAAAACACTCAATTAGATTCTAAATTTATGCAAGGTGGCTCTTATATCATATGTAAGAATTTTGATTAAATCTTGTATAAAATTTAGAATACTAGAAAATAAAATAATTAGAAGTGTACCTGTTTATGAGTTTATGTGAGATTGATAAAGAAACAAGCATACACTATTGCCATATGACTTCTTCTCCTTCTTTTAGAATGTGAATAGGAAAAGTATAATTGAAATATGTTAAGAGTGAAGAGTAAATTTAATTAATATAAATAAAATCCTATCATGCCCTCCTACTACATGCCAATAAAGGTATAAGCTATATTTTAACCACTAAATATATTAACTCATAATTAAGTATCTATAAATTCAAGTAATAAATTACTTTAACAAACTCTCTTTTAGAGTCTTACATCATTCTTCAATTAATTTTATAAAAAAGACATACCTTTAACCAATAATAGCTCATATAAAAATTTCTAACAGCAATTTATAACGAAGAACTTAGGAATCGGACCTAAAAGAAGTGATAGACATATTGCTAGTTTAAAGGTCAAGTGCAACAAAACAAGGAGCATATTGAAGACCATTTTCGAGCATTGTTAACAACTATCGTACCTCCTAACCACAGCAGCCAGTTAACGAGAAGCTGATGATGAGAAAGACAAGTATAGATGTAATGTCCTGAATTTTTAATTCTATCATTTGAATTTCTAAATTCTAAGGTCGTAGGAACGAAGAGCACGTTGGAGTTAGCTTGGTGGGTGAATCTCAAGTTGAAAGGAATTAAGTGTAAGGTAAACGAAATTTTGAAGGAAAAAGACAGTAGGAAAAGATTTAATTTTCCTAAACAGTATGGATGATCAGAGGAGGTTAGAAAACCCTAAAAGGGGAAGTTGTCTAAGTCTGACAGTGTAAGGAATTTTAAACAGACAGAGACCCTATGGACCAAATTGCAAAAGTATAAAATCGGGTGTGGTTAAAGTGGAGATAACCAATATTTTAGGGTGTAATATGTGATTTTATTTAGTGTGGCCAATAGACACATGACAAGTGTCCTTGTTAGAAGAAAATGGACAAGTGTCCTTATTTGAAGAAATGGCAAAAATAGCCTTACTATTGGTGAAAAAAGGACTAAATTACCCTTGGAATTATCAAAAATGGCAAGAATACCCTTGAAGCTTCATGAAAAGTCTTCTTCCTTCTCCTTTCTTCTCAAAAGCTATGGAAGACTCCATTAAAGCACCAAAAACGTGCAGGAGAGAGAAGGAAGAGAGAGAAAGTTTCTTTTAGCTTTTTCACCCAAAAATAGTGAGATTTAGGCTTGGGGGTAGAAGGGAAAGTTGCTCTTCTCATCAAGCTCTATCCATTGGTGTGTTTAGATTGAAGAAAAGCTCAAGTTTGATCAAGTTTGGTGAGCTCTAAGTGAGGATTTTCAAGTTGCAGCAAGAGGTAAAATTGTTCTCCTCTAAAAGCTCTTTATTGTGCTCTTTTTAGTTTTCTTGAAATCTTGATGTTGGTGTGGTCAAAGGTGGTTGACCATGGAGTTTTGGATGATTTGAACATGTTTAATGGTGTTTTAGATGTTGTTATGTTGATCTATGGCTTTGGTTTGGTGTAAAAATAGCAAGAAACCATGATGTACACAGTCTAGGATTTTAGAGGCATAATGGTGCATGTGTGGATTTGGCATGATTTGTTTGGAATTTAGTTAAATTGATAAAATTAGGATGATTCTTATGAGTTATGAAGCCTATGGAAGATGAAATTTTGAGTTATGAAAGTGTGTATGAAACTTCCCTTTTAAGAAGCCAAAGGGAGAAGGAGGTTTAGCCATGTAAATTGTGTTTTTGGAAGATCAGTAATGTACATGGGGTAGAACATGGCCCATGTTGTACCCCGTGTTCTTATACGAAGGCAGATCAATAATGTACATGGGGTAAAACACGGCCCATGTTGTACCCCATGTTCTGAACACGGGGTAGAACACTGCCCATGTTCACCCCCGTGTTCTTTGTTAAGTGAATATTTTGGCTTTAATTCTTCACGTTTTGCATGGTTTTACTTCCGGATCCTTTTCTAATGTTCATATGTTTCATTTCAAGGCTTGAAAACAAGATATAGAGCATCTAAGTATGCATTTATTTAAGTGAAGAAAGTAAAGAATACATGAGATTTAAGGAAAGTGATGATGTTCTAATAAGAACTATGATGTGTATTTGTATAGACTAAGGAGTGACAACTTGGAAAGGCAAGAGGAAGTGTAAAGAAGTTGTTAAGTGAGGGCAAAGGAAACATCACATTGGAAGCTTATAAAAGGTAGCTAGCTTTATCTTTAAGCTTTGTTTCCTATTTACATGACTTTCTGTATATTTTGCCATTGTACGGAATGTGTATGAAATAGCTGTGTGCGCAACCAGGAAGACAGTGAAATGCTGTATATGATGCCTATGGCCTGAGTGTTCCCCGGGATGATAATGCAATTACTGTGCGCGGTACCTATGGCCTTTAGAGTTCCTCGGGAAGAAAGTGAAATGCTATATATGAGGCCTATGGCCTTTAGAGTACCTCGGGAAGACAGTGAAATTGCTGTATATGAGGCCTAGGTATGATTATCTGTGATGGTCATCTAGATATTTATATAAGTCCTTGAATGGGCTTGATGATTGCTATATGTGATGCACGTTTCTTACAACGGTATGGAATGAGATGATAAATGATTAATTAATTTTGAAATATATGTTTTAATTGCTTAAGGATCTGGAATGGCTCAATATATTTTTACAGTGATGGCTAGCTACTGGGAAACTCTATTTCTTACGTTTTCTGTGTTATACTAACCATTCCAGGTGATGCTTCTAAAGGCCCTCTTGGCAAAGGAGAGTAAATTTTTGAAGTTGTATATTAAAAATGATTGTATAGTTGGTAATATTGTAAGTGATGGATGTATATTTTTGTAAATTGAACTTTTGTATAATTACATGACCCTTGCCTATATCGTATGAGATACAGAAATTTGAGGTATTGTGAGCTAGTCTAAAGTAGAAGATAAATTAGTATGCGATAATTACCTATTTAATGAGGATTAAGGTGTTAATAAGTAAGGGAGTTACAATAGACATGATCACCATTATTTATATTTATAAATAGTTTATGGATCATAATATTTTTATTTTCTATTAAATAAATAAATTTTCACAACTTGAATGATATCAATTTATTGTAATTGGTTTCAATATTTATTCATATCATATTAAATTAATCAAAAATAAATTTTATTTCAGTAACTTTTAATTTTCTTGCAGTCACTGTAGTGGGAAATTCATGTTTCGGCCATGGGGAACATGGATATAATAGGAATTCCACGAATACAAAATTCTTGAAGATATATATTTGTATATATTTTACAAATTTCGCTAAGGAAAGGCATCTAAAGAAATAGTACATTTTTAGCCTTACAAAATTGTAAAAAAAAATTTCGCTGTCAATAATTAATTAACTCAGTAAACGCATGCCGCCAATAATCCCTATCTAAGTTTAATTTTCAAACGTTTTTTTATTGAGAGAAGTTTATTGTCTCCTGCTTCTATCTTAATTCTTGAATAGGGGTTAATGCCATGCTTAATTAAAAAGAGTGAAAATTACTTGGGTGTTAAAAAAAATCCCGCATCATTTTCTCACAATTCAGAAAATGCAAAAAAGCCTCAAAAATTATTTTTGACGACAATTTATTAATTTCCCACAAAATTTACCACATTTCTAGTAGTGTCAATAATAGCCGGTAGCATCACTAGCCGCTAGTTTTTGTTTCTCTTATGACACATCATTCTTCCATCCATCGTACTTTTTCAGTTGGCCTGTAGTGCGTCCTAATTTCCAATGTGGCTTTCGTTTGCCATGTTGCATGCCTAGCCTCTTCCATCTCTTCAAAGGTAGCTAATAGATGGAGGGATGATTAATTTGTTATAATAAAAACAAAAGATCAAAGCCTAACTTTGAATAACGGCTATCTTGAAAGATAATTTATTAATTGTAGCTTATAGATAGAGGGATGAAAATAAGTGATTATTGATTAATTGTAGTATATAAATTGATTTTATATATGGCATAATTTCAATAATAATTATTTTTTGAAAAATAATTAGTGCAAAATTTTTTAGTGAGAAAATATTAAAAATTAAAAATTAGGTTATAAAAAATAGCTTATTATTTATTTATAATTTTTTTACTAAATATTTAAAATTAATTCTTTCTAAAAAATCAATTATTATTAGTAATTGTGCTAAACCTAAAATATACATTTGAATCTTTCAATGATTAATTATTTAATAATCAATTATTCTATTATTAATTATACCAAACAAGTCCTAATTTTACTGCAACTCATTGTTGAGGGACAAGATATGTATAAAAAATTTCACAGTCAATAATAATTATCAATTTTTCATTATTAAAGTAATTGGTTTAATAATATCAAAACATTACTTTATATTAAAGGCTATATATTTAAAAGAATATTAAAGACTTTGAATTGAATTCTCAATTTTTTTATATTTATTGAATTAAAATTTATAAATTTATTTAATTATTTTATATTTAATAGTAACTCCTAATTTTTATTTTTATTTTCGGTACATGTAATATTACAGTTTAAGTAAAGCCATGATGGAGCTAGTAATCAACTCACTTTAATTTAAACAATAAATGGTGAATAATATTATATGTATTGAGAATAAGATTTAAAATTAAATTTTGAATGCAAATCAAATATTGTCATTAAATATAATATAATATGGTGAATTTATAAATTTTAATTTAATAAATATAAAAAAATTTAAAACTCAATCTGAAATTTTATTTTTGAAGTGTATAGTATTTTTCATAAATGGTAGATATGTGGTCAAATTATGTTTAGAAAGAATAATAAATGCGGGTTGTCTAAAGTCATTGTTTTCTTATCCCACGCGGCTGCGGCCGTGATTGAAGCATGAACGGCAATAATTAAGGAGACGAATTCAGTGCATCTTCATGATAAAGAGAACATAGTCTCGTGGAATATTACATAAAAAATAATAATAAAAAAACGTTGATATCAGAAAACTGTAATTGACTTCTCCAAATGCAAGTGGACTTAGCTGGACGGATTACATTTAGATCGCCAAATAAAAGAGATAGAGATAGAGATGTTAATGTAAAGTAAAACATCACCCGCAGAAATATGTCTCTGTAACTATTTCCTCGTCAACATCCTCCAATCATTAAGAGGAAAAAATAGGAAAAAACTGTCAGAAACAACCAAACATCAAACCGAAATCGGTAGAAAATGTTAAGGATGAAGCGTTTACCAGCGCGGTTTTCGGGGCATCGATGGAGCAAAAACGCGTGGGAGGACCGACTGAGAAGGCGAAGCTTCTAGAAACCTAAATGCTGGCATTTTAGGACGAAGGCTCAATCTGCGGACTGGGTACATGACTTTTGGGGGCATCTCATATGCTAACGAAAATGAAATGACGGCGGAGGCAAAAGTCAATTAGCCACACATGCAGCCACATGCAGGCTAGCGGACCACTCTTGTTTTCCGTCGATTATTGGTGTTTGAACGCACATCTTTCGCGCCGACTTGATATAGGCTTTGGTCAATTATGTTCCAAATTTTTTATTTTCCAAAATTATACATATTTAATCTCGTTAAAACATTTTAAAGTTATTATAAAATGTAATAATATTAACTTTTGAATTTAAATTTAATTTACTATTAATGTAAAAATTTTCATATGATTAGTAAATAAAAATATTATATATCATTAAAAATTAATAATTTTTACTAATAATTTTTAATAAATGATAATATATAAATAGGTAATACTATAAAATTGACTTACACTGATGATGAATTAAATTTAAATTTTTAAGCATATTTCTTCCTCTAATGCTCTTCATCATAGCTAAGAGATTAGTTTGCTATACTTTTATATAAAAATATTACGAGATAAATATATATAAAAGTAGACAGGTTATTTTCATTTTTTACAGAAATGGCACATCTATATATAAAATCGTAGAAAAATGCTGGGATGAAAATATAAAAGCAGTTGTAGTTCAAAAGTTAATATCATTGTATTTTATAATATTGAAAGTATTTTAAGAGGTGAAATTACATAATTTTAAAAAATATAAGGTGTGAGGTGTGATTAGATTAAATTTTAAGAAAAATTAATGTAATTTCTTCTAAAAGATTAGGTAAATTACATTTACTTCATCTTAAATTTATAATATGTTTGAATAAAAAACAATAAAGAAAAAAATACTCAAATATTAGAAAAAGAAATGTGATTATACTTTTTAAGTGTGACATGTTTTGTAATGTGCTATCCCTTTGAAAACATTGTCTTTAAAATCCTACGTATAAATTTATCTTTAATTTTAAAAACGAGCAAAAATAACATCAGGTTTTCAAGTCCGAGCAATAGGACAGCAATTGAGGCAATAGCAACGAAGTGGACAACGGAGAGGAAGATCTTGCACAAAGCTTGCTCCACGTCCAGAAAGGCGGCCCTCCGTCACGAACTCTCTGACGTCGGTTTCACACCCATGCAAAGGGCGTGAGCCACGTGCGTCCTTTTCCAGCGAGGGCCAGCAATATTATAATAGCCGACCATTTATTATTCATAATTTTTCTCATTTTTTGAGTTTTACTTCTTCTTTGATATTGGGTATATTGTTGCTTATTATTGTCCCCAATTTTTCCTCTTAAATATTATTTATTATTTTTATCTTTAAATTTACTTATCAATTTATAATTTTTTTTTAATCATCTATGAAAAGATAGAACACCAATTTAAAAAATAAAGTTAGTCATCATCTGTTGTGGTTTTCAATGAAAAATAACCTCATTGAATTTTGTAAAAAAGTACAATATTAAAACACAGATGAGATGATAATAAGTTTGTACTTGATAAATTTATTGTGCTAAATAAAATATGTGAATTATGAATTAAATCATCATCTGCCTTGATTATAAATACTCAATAAGGATTACTATTTTTATTAACCTTAACCATCAATTAATGCTTTGGAGAAAAACTGTCATTGATGGAGAGTGAACAAAACAAGTTAGGGTTCTAGAATAGTGATCTTTATGTATAGATTGTAACAATTAATAGGTTGACTCATTGTTAAAAACCACTCATCACCATATTAATGAATTAGATTGCCATTTGGATTTAAACTAGACAATCACTTTAATATTTGACCAAATCTTTATATCTTATTTTATTATTAAATTAATAGGTTCAAAATGAAAAATCTAACAATGTCTCAAATTGGAGCATATAATTCAATACTAGTGATCATTTTAATAAGATATAAAAGCAAATTATGGTATTTTTATACCCACTAATCTAAATTAACTTCATAAATATCCAGTAATATATAACATAGTATTCGATAGGGATATCAATGAAATAAATATTGTACACTCACATCTCACTAACCAAATGAAATATCTAATAGGGATATATATAATAAGGTTGTACTTAATAAAATTTATATTACAAATTATGACAACATATAAAAATCTTTACAATGTCAAATAAGAATCATAATTCTCAATATAATATTGAGATAGGGTCTAAACAATTATATATATATATATGCCATAACAAAAAATATGTGCACAATATATAACAAAACTTGAATATTTCATTTATATATATTTCAAAAAAATAATTTAAATCATAAATCCAATATACTAAGAAATTTAACTAATTCCACATTGATTACATGGTCATAATATATTCTTAAAGCTAAATCTTTGGTCAACAGATTTGCAAGCATACGATCTAAAGAAATATATTCAATACATATGATATGCACATATGCCTCTTCTTGCACAAACTGATACTTTATATCAAAATGCTTCATATAAGTAGAATTTTTGTTACTACAAGAGAAGTTTACAACAGCAGTATTGTCACAATAAATGATTAAAAAGGTTTAAATATACTCTCAATAATCTTGAAATTAGCTATAAAATTTCTTAACCATAAGCAACACAAGTAGCTTCATAGTATGTGACATACTTTGCTTTCATAATGGAAGTTGTTTTTAAAGAGTGTTTAATATTTTTTCACAACATAACTTCTTCTATCATTATAAAGATGTATCTAGATGTTGATTTGTGATTATCTAGATAACTAGCAAAATCTGAATTTAAGTAACTTATGATCGTGAGATCTCTCAATTTCTTATAGGTCAATGTATAATCTTCCATACCTTGCAAGTATCTTATGACTTTTTTTACGATAGATTAATATCTCTAACTAAGATTACTCAAGTATTTCTCCAATACAACAACAATATAAGCTATATCGGGATATGTACATACTTGAGCATACATCATGCTATAAACAATCAGCACATATAAGACATTTTTTATTATTTCTATTTCATCATTTTGAGAACACTAGAACTTAGAGAAAATTTTCCTTTTTGAAATGCATGTGAAAACTTAAGAGCATGTTGTAATGTTAAACTTTTTCAAGACTTTCTCAATATACATTTATTGAGACAATTTAACATAGAACATTATAGTCATTTTGATGTCTTCTTTCGTTATGATAGATTTATGTTATGTTTACAACTAAATTTTTGAACCAACTTAACACATAATATTATATTTATTTTGATGTGTCTTCTCTTTATTAATCTGTGTAATCTAAATGTTTATTATACAATTTTAAGTAAAATCAACATATAGATGAACAAAGAGAATTAACATCTCTGCAAACTTATACAAAATAACTATACTAAATCATCAATAAACAACAATTATATGTTTACATAAATATACAAATATAACAAAAAAATTATTATGTATCAAAATTTTCATCCTTAATATAAACTTCGATATTGTTACTTAAATTTCTCTAATTTGTATACTCTAAGAATATGAAAGTGGAGTGAGCATGCAAAAAAATCACATATCAAATTATCATTCACCAACTTTATTATTCCACTTTTACACCATGAGAAATGAGAGAGTATACAATTAGAGAGAACCAAATGTTAAGGTTCTTCCATTGTACACTTTCTTAATAAAAGTTGATGAAAGATTAATAAGTTTTTCATTTCACTTTTACTCTATTTCAATTAAAAAAGTATATAATGGAAGAACTGAATGTTAAGGTTCTTCCACTATACACTCTCTTAATGAAAGTGAAGTGAGAAATCAATAATAGTATTATACATCAAAATTATCACACTCAAGATAACATTGGAAAGTAATATATTAGAAGAGTTCCATATAAAAAGATAGAGTTGAAGTAAAAATTATAGGAAAGTATAGACATTATTATTAAATAAAACTGACGATGTCCTATGCTACAATGCCTTTTGAAAAGTGTTTTAGATGATAGTTGTTAAACAAGAATGACATTCTATGCTTATGCAATTTCCAAAGAGACTTCTGAAATGTCATTTAGAAAATGGCTGTTGACTAAAACTCACATCTTATGCTTCTATGGGTTCCAAAGAGACTTTTAAAATGTCTTTTAAGTGACAATTAAGTTCTTATTTGTTGTCTTAAATTTTTATATAATTTTAAAAATGTTATTGTATCAAAACAAATGTTAATTTTACTATAAATTAGCATCTATCTTCTAATGTAAAATATCCCTCCTATAGTAGTGATATTAATAATGTGTATTATCATTTCTTTCTATCAAAATCCCTTGACACATGCCCCGGAAAGGATAAACCTTCACTTTTTTCCAAAACTAATCCTATGCCAATTTTGAATCTCCATATGTATTATTGGTAATTTGATAAGAAAAGTTTGTACACTTTCATCTCAAGAGGGTATTACATTTTTGTTTTTGAAATTTATAAAATTATAGATTTCATAATCTAAAAGGAAGAGTGATTTTAAAATGCTTTGAAAGGAGCGTATGTAATAAAATTTTGACTTACACTACCATTTTGTTGGGGTAAGTTTTCCTTCTCTAAACAAACAAATTTTACGCACTTATATTAATTAGAATAGTACAATAATACACAAATAATTTAATATGAAAAAACTTCAAATTATATTATCCAAATTATAGAATAACGTGTGTAAAGTTTCTTAATCGTAATCACACAACTTCTTAATAATTATTTCTACATCTCTTGTACACTTGTATGACAATTCTCATGTAAATTTTACCGGCACTTTTTCATATATATCTTATATTTCAGGTTTTTAATTAACATAAATATTTATAATTTAAAAATATTTCTTAATAAAGAATCTCAATCTTATTCAAATATAAATAACTTTATTTGAATAGATAAATAATTAATAAAAAAAATCATAATTTGACCACGATTTAAAATTAGCTCGAACTTACCAAATTTTATGTGCCAAAGAAATGCCTAACTAATTGTAAGTTGTAGGAGCAAATCAGGACTCGGCAATACGCTAGCTGATCTACCTTGACTTGATCATGCCGTTCATGTGGCCATCAGGCTGTCGTGGTTTAAGTAATAGCACAAAATTATTCATTAATTGCAAAGGTTGGCGTGTTTGACGAGAAAAGTTTTAAAATTGCAAATTGATTGTTATGGATTTATTTCACTTTCACAATAAACGATGTTAGGCGGCTGTGTCCAAACTACATAACTAGTTGGCCACATTATTGTCTTTCAACGTCAGTCAATTAATTAACCAATTATTCTATCTATCTATCTATTCAAAAAAAATAGAATTTTATTTCTTTTTTTTTATTGTTTCCTTTTTACTAGTAAGGATGGCAAAACTTACGAGGCAAAATTACGGGCAAATACTTGCCTTGTGAAATTCACCTTGATAGAGTGCGGATATAAAAAAAGAATTTGCGACAAGGTGAATGACAAGTTTTTGCCCCCCAAGCAAATTTGTGGTACAGAGCAATATGAAGACGGTTAAAATACCGAATTACGTAAATTTTTAAAACAATTTACCGTTTTACGGCGGGTTGGAAACATATTACCAGAATACGCAGGGCACCATTCAAATTGGCGCCCCTGGAGGTTGGAGGCGCCATTCAAAGTGGCGCCCTCCCCCTTGGAGGCGCCATTTGAGGTGGCGCCCTCCAGGGGGAGGCGCCATTTTGACTGGCGCCCTCCGTAGGGCGCCAAAAAATTTGATTTTTGAAATTTAAACAGGAGGCGCCATTTCATCAGGCGCCTCCCTCCCTATTTATATGCATTCCGCCTCCTTCCTCCTCCAAACCCTCGCAGCAGCCTCCTCTCCCTCGCTCACTTCGCAGCAGCCTCCTCTCCCTCGCTCGCATTTTCGCAGCAGCCTCTTCTCTCAAACCCTCTTACTCAGAAGCCATTTTACAGGTCTACTTTTCTTTTTTGTTCATCAGCCATCATCCATTCTTATTTTTGTACATTGCATTTAAAATCATTTTTTACTTTGGAGCAAATCTGATCCCAGTCAACTCTCATTTGATTAGTATATTTGTAATTTTTATTATTATGTCATATATTTTTTTAGATTAATTATTATGATTTATGATTTGAAGTGATGATTAAAGAGTTAGGAATAGATTTCTGTTATAATTTATAAATTTTATTTATTTAAGTTTTATTATTTTTTGTATTTATATTATAATATTTATTTTATGTTAATATTATGATTTATAATATGAGATGGTGATCTTGGAATTACAAAAGATTTAAACAGATTTATATGATATGTGATAGTTTATATTTTTTACTGATTGGTATTTTTATATAATTTCTGTATGTATATTATAATTTATATTTTATGTTGGTTATTATGATTTACGATGGGAAATAATGATCTACGATTTAGAAAAAAATTATATAAATATATGTGATTTGTGATAATTTATAGTTTTTATATAAATATATGTAATCTATGATAATTTTTGTCATAATTTATAAATTTTATTTGCTTAAATTTTGATAATTTCTGTATTTATATTATAATATTGATTTTATGTTAATTATTATGATATATGATGTGAAGTGGTGATCTAGGTTTTAGAAAAAAATTTATACAAATTTATATGATATGTGCTGGTTTATGTTTTTCACTGGATAGTATTTTTAAAATTTCTGTATGTATATTATAATTTATATTTCATGTTGATTATTATGATTTATGATGGGAAACGATGGTCTAGGATTTAGGAAAAAATTTTATAAATATATGTGATCTGTGATAGTTTGTGATTTTTATTGGTTAGTGTTTGTAGATTTTTTACATTTATATTATAATTTTTAATTTATTTTGATTATTATGGCTTATAATGTGAAGTGATAATCTAGGATTTAGAAAATATTGAAAGTTTAACATAATATATTTATTAGAAAACTGACATGTTATTGACAATATTTTTTTTACAATCATTAATTATATTTTATACTTTATGATAATATCTTAAGTTTTTATTAATGATATTTTTTAAATAGTATATTTTGAGTTTAAAATACATCAACTTAAAGTTCTCGGAGGGTTTACAGTTCGTACATAATTTATTTTTCATTTCATGTACCTTGTAGATGATTTTTGTTTCTATTTCTTCAATCATTGTATTAAAAGTTGAAATAGAAAAGATTGAATAATATTAATTTTATATAATATCATATTTTTTATGCGTCAAGTTATTTTTAATGATCAAATATGTTTTTTTTTAGGAATTTATGTTATGGAAAACGCTGACTGAAATAACTAACTATATATTTTAGTTTCAATGAGATGAGTTAGGAATAAAAATTAATTATTTTTTAAAATTCATTAATATTTTATCGATATAAAAATTCAAACAATATATTTTAAATTGAATATACATCAATAAAATACTTTATATAATATTATTTTTCACTTTAATATATTATCCTACAAAAGAAATTTAATTTAGCGTGATTGTTGCATAATTTTATAATTGATACAATAACATCTAATAACTTTTACTTATAGATTGAAATTATTAAATTATCTAACAAATTTTTCTTTCATGCAGAGGTTTTTTTCTGTTTGCTTCTCCGAATACTCACCGGTTAGTATTTTTAGGAATTTTATGCTTATACTATAATGTTTATATAGTCGTAGTGAAAATATTTTTTATTTCGGTAGAGATATTTATTTAGAATATTATGATATTAATAACATAGAATTATTTATTTTATATTGTTTGTTATGATTTATTATCTGAATTGTTATGATTTAAGATATGAAGTTATGATTTATGAAAATGTCGTAGGACTTTATATGTAGTGTGATAGGTGTGCTATTAAAATAATAACAAATGAGAAAAAGAAGGATGTCCTAATATAAGTCTTACGACCTAGGTGAAAGCCATATTAAGAGAACTAGATCATATGAGATCTTAATGTATAATAAGAGAGGTACTAAAAAAGCTGCTGCGAAATGTGAATGTAACCAAAAGCCTTGAAAAAGTAGGATACTGTTATTACAAATTTAGTCTTTTTTGCATTTAAATAGTAGATATTGTAGATGGAAGAGTAGTAAACGTAACCTTAGATTGGTTGAAGGAAATAATCTTGTTATTTTGTAGAATTAACAGAATACCTTGCAAAATAGTAATACACCGCGTTCATTTTTAATTATAGTATTAGATTCTAGTATACTTATTTATGAGAACAAAATTTGTATATGAGACTACTTCTCCATGTGGGGGTGCAGCGAGTATTGTGCAGCTAAGAGTAAGAAGATGAAGAAAAGTTTAATTACGTTTATATATTCAAATGGTACAATTGTTGAGGGGGATGCGGGGATAATGTACGATGGACCTCCCCTAAAGGCATTGAAATTACGAGGTTGCAACAGTATGGATGCTTTGCGGGAGAGAATTCATGCTCGACTGAAGCTCGGCGAAGATCAAGCTGTGGGGAAGATTGTTTACAGGTTTCCACAACATCAAACAGAGGCTCAGTACATGGCATACGAATTGGATGACGATGAAGACTTGGGATGCGCGATAGCAAGCTACGAACAACATCCGACGATGACAGCCATGGAATTGTATGTGGACGTGATCACATCCGAGTTGCGCGCTGCCAGCCTTCGTTTTGATGAAAGAGTTCCAAGAACTGCATCGCCCATGGATCCAGCGGTTTATGTTAGCACTGGTTGTTCGATAGTGGGGGAAGGCCGTCCTTACACAGATGGATTTGAGTTCCACATTTCTGATAGCCATGCTCCTGCGCTGGACTCATCTATTGCAGGTGTTACCCCGGTGAATGCACCCCAAACATACCAGGGTTCATCCCGTGCCTTGCCGGTCGTACAAGAAGAATCTATCGATCCCGTACTACTGGATGCCCACCTAGAGTCTGGTTTTGAAGACGATGAGGTGTCCTGCAGTAGCAGTGACGATCATGACACAGATGACGAAGAACGTGCGGCAACAAATGCAGACAGTGTACCAACGCGGTGTGTGAGGGGTGGTAATGCTGCACAAACATCGTATGGTGTCCCCCAGGATGCTGTCTTCTCTGACATTGATTGGGATACGATACGGAAGCCAAATGAATTTTCGGAAATAATGAAGCCAACCTATGATTACGACATGGAGGACTGATAGGGCCTTGCAGCAGTTTGGACTGCGCCAGGCTATTCCAGAGCCACCGAAGCAGGTGGCAGAGGTCCACTGCCTTCACTTGTCCGGTCGGCATGACGAGGAGTGGCACATTCGACATCAGCCCTATATTGCACTCTGGGATATTCGGCGAGACTTGTGCGTTACTGCTGAGCCGACGACGCGCCTAGTTCTGGGGACACGTTCCGATTACATGACATGGTACAGACGGGTTACCAGACGGTGCATTACACCTGTCGGGGGGGCGCTTGACCTTGTGGTAATTTTGCGTGCTAGTTTTTTGTATCTGATTTTCTTTATATGCATTACTATTATAACTAACTATAATGTCAAAAATTTGCACAGGCAGATGAGGTTTCTTCACTACAGGACTTCACTACCCCTGAGAGGCAGGCTATGTTCACATTCGATGCGCTTAGGTCAGCGACGGAGTCCATCCTTCATGCGATTCAGCAGGTTGATCACGGCATTATTGACTCACATGCGGAGCCAGCTCCCGAGGCCCATCACATCCCAGACCCTCCAGAGGGTGACCATGATCAGCCTCGCTCTCGCCGACGACGTCGCACTGCTCCACGGCATTCGTCACAAGCTGATGTTCCGCCGGCTTCTACAGTGCAGCAGATTCCACCTATGACTGCACAGGAGACCCCGACGATGATGGCGGATCTTACTGCTCCATCTCATTTGCACCCTACTACACCTGATGACTCTTCACCCTCCACCATGTTCCCGGCTGTACTATGTAGACCGTCCTCACCCCAGATGTACCAGTTTCCTCCTGATGTTCCTTCCTCATTCCAGGCATTTCCACACGTACCAGGAGTTCCATCTGCATTCTATGCCTTTCCTTCTGATGATGCTGGTCCGTTGCAGCCATATCGTCCTGTATTTGATTGGCATACTCAGGAGCAGGGATTAGCACATGGTGGCATGATGACAGATGACTCAGAGATTGCAGATAGAGGTAGAGGTAGAGGCAGAGTAGGAGCTGGACGTAGAGCAGACACAGACACCGGGGATGTTACTCCCGAGCCTGCGCAGAGGGTTAGTAGATACGGCCGCCACATTACCGATCCTGGATGTGGGACTGGACATCACTTGCGCAGACATTAGCCGCATTTTCTATGTTTTTTGTATATTTCTATATTTGTGTACATTTATCTTACTACTTTATTGCCAGACATCAACAATTAAGATGACTTTACTACTTTAGTGCCAGACATCAACATTTAGGATGACTTTACTACTTTATTGCCAAACGTCAACATGCAGGATGCTTCTAATTACTACCACTTTTTTAATTGCTTGCGTAGGAATAATTACAAATAACAATAAATCACGAAGATCATTGCAATATTTAATTTTAATTAAAAAATGATGATAAGGACATCTCCCACATATAATAACTAATATTATTAATTTTTACGACTAATATGGATAAATAATATCATAAAATCTAATTAATTAAATTTTACAAATTACAAGTTTGTTGGGTAGGCGCCAGGTGAAATGGGTAGGCGCCTCCCAGTCCCATAAGTTATAAACTTAAGTTTGTTGGGTAGGCGCCAGGTGAAATGGCGCCAGGTGAAATGGCGCCTCCCCAGTGAAATTTGCTACAGCGAAGGCGCCATGTTAGAAGGCACCTTCGTCTGGCGCCCTGCGTATTTTGGTAAATAGTTTCAAAACTGCGGTGAAGCGCAAAATAATTTATGAAATAAACGTATTAGCCTATTTTAACCTATCTATTCTTTTCTTATTTATCGTGTGAAAGTAAATAAATAATATTAATTATCATACTTTCACAAAAATTCATGTCTCTAGGGTGCACAATTAACACAGTCACCGCTGAATTAATTTAGAAATGAGGAGCAAGGGTGCCATGGACCAAAAGTGCCATATCGCCTGTCGTTCCTTCCCTTCAGCGCGAACGATGCCATTTCGTCTAGCGTACCTCTACACGTCATTTGGCGTCTCTCTATCGTTGTTCATATCTTCTGTGCTTATTTCGATAAAATGTATCGAGTGAACGATGAAACGAATAATAATTTCTTAAAATATAATTAATCGGTACTTTTCACTCTCATTGCCAAAATATTTTATCATTCTCATGAAATAAAAAATATCTAATTCATGTTGTAATTCCGATTTCGTTACAAAATAAAAAGACTATTGAAACGAATTAATCAGATTTTTTTAAATTTTTAGCTATCTATCTTCAACCTCGCCAGTTTGCATTCATTCTGTCACAAAATAAACAAAATTTTATTCAAATAAATACAAATGGACAGGCATATTATTGGAATAAATGTAAAATAAGAAAAATATATTTATTACATTATATTTCTTTTCATTTTTAGCTATCTTCAACTTTGTATATAAAAAATATTTTAGTATACTCAATCAATTTACTTATGTGTAATAATATATTAAATAATCACTTGTAATAATATAATTTCAAGCGTTAGAAGTTTATAATTTTAAAAATTGATAAAAATTAACTGTCATTACATAAAATTTTGAGAGACATTAATGTAAATTATGTAATTATTCTTTGTTGATCCTATATTTTTTAAATAATATTTAATTATTTACTAAATATTTATTATTTTAATTCATTATATTATTATCATTAACTACTTTCTTATTTAATTTCTATAATAAATTTATGTATTAGATATCAAAGTGGAGTTAACATATTTTTATATGACATTAAATATAATTATAAAATAAGTAATTTATTTTCAGTTTACAATCATATATTATTTATTTTTATAATTTTTATTTTCAAATGATATAAACATTAATTAATTTCAAAAGAAAAAAATGGAAAAATTTGAAAAATGGAAAAATTTGACCGAGGGCGCCACCTTGAATGGCGCCCTCGGAGAGCCCCAGAGGCGCCATCCATCCAAGATGGCGCCTCCGCCCATGAGGTGCCACACCAAATGGCGCCTCCCGCCACCGTGCGCATTTCGGTAATATGTTTTGAAAAAACAGTAAATCGGTAATAAGTTTTGAAAATTACGTTATTTTGATATTTTGGCCTATGAAGACAATTTATCCCATTGAGTTCTACAGATATAAAATTATAAATTTATTTATATAAATAATATATATATATTATATATAGGTTTTTTAATAATTTAATTATTAAAAATATTTTTTAATAATGTTATTTTTAATTTTTAAAAGTTAACTATTATATAAAAAATTAAAAAAATTATATTTCTCTTAATTTATACATCATGTATCTTTATTATTATTCTTATAAATTGATGTTATTGATTAAAATATGTGCATTAGTGAGATTATATTAAATATTATTTTTTATTTTTATTTAAATTTTAAATATGTAAAATTTAAATTTTTTATCATTTTTTTTTGGCAAATTTGTAAATCTGCAAGGCACCAATCTCTTGCGAATTACAAGAACAGTGCCCCAACTTACTCTATTTCATGGAATGGGACAAGTTCGTGATAGATGACGGGGGAGTGTGGAGTAGGGCAATTTTAATCAAATCTGCTCTTGCTGCACCCTAATACCATCCCTATCTTTTAGGCGTCAGCTTCCTAGCAGTTATATTTTCATTTTTTCACGTACATGTGTATCACGGGTTGCACTGTTTCCCTTAACACTTTTGCTATACTAATTGGGCTAATTGTTGGGCTGTTATAACGGTCCACGTGCACAAAAAAATGGGGCTTTTATTTTAAATTTTTTATGGTATTACTTCATTATATTATATTATATTATATATTATTTTTTATTTATTTTATTTACCATTCTAATGCTAATATTAATAATTAATATAGATACAATATGATATATTTTATTCTTATAATAAAAATATATTATACAAATTAAAATATTAAGTTAATTAAATTACCTAATTATATATTTTATTTTTATCTTCTATATTATTTTACAACTCACATAATATTTTTTCTTTTTATTTATTTTATTATATTTTTTATTTAAATTTTTTGTTTATAACTCAAAGGCTAAATCAGTAAGAAGCTTTATTTTATTTTTGTTATAAAATATTTAAAATAAATTAAAATATTAAATTAAATTGAATTACTTAATTACATAATCTATTTTTGACTTTTACATTATTTTATAGTTTACTCATTATTTCTTTTATTTTTATTTACTCTATTTTATGTTTTTTATTTTTTTTCTCTTTCCATATCCACAATTATTTAAAATTTAAACACTAATGTCAGAAAATAATATCAGTATATAATGATTTATTTTATTTTGTTATAAATATATTTTAAATATGTTAAAATTTTAATATAAAAGGTATTAATGGGAATTATTAATTATATATTATATGACTTAATCAAATATCTAAAATTTAAACAAATAGAATATTATAAAGAAGTATATATTTTGTTTTTGTTATAAAAATATTCAAAATGAATTAAATTACATAACTACATATTCTATTTTCGAATTATATATTATTTTATAGCTTACTCGTTGTTTCTTTTGTTTATATTTACTCTACTAGATGTTTGTGTTTCCTTCTCCTTTCATATCCACTGTTATTTATAATTTAGGCACTGATATCATAGTATAACTATATCATTATATATTTAATTTTGTCATAAATATACTTTAAATAATTTAAATTTTTCATATGAAAGGTATTAATGGAAAAAATTAATTGTATACTATATTATTTAATGAACATGTCCGAAAATTAATTAAAATCAAATTTATTTGTTGAAAATTTGTCAATATCATTAGGATATCAATTTTTAAATATAATATTTCGAATTAAATATACTTTAATTGGGATTTCATCAATAATTTATAAGTTACGCATTATTTACTTTCTTTTATTTACTTTTTCACATTTATTTTATGTTCACTTTTATTATTTACAAATAATAATATTACTAATTAGTACAATACAACATATTTTATATTATTATAAAAACAATTTTAATAAGTTAAAATTTAATTTAATTGTATTCTTTAATTAGATATTCTATTTTCAAGCTCTTGCATACTTTTTTTCTCTTTGTTTAGTCTATTGTTTTATTACTTTATGAGTCAAGTATTTTTTTTTTATCTAATTCATTGCATATATATAGTTTAGATGCTAATATTTACTTCATTGTATATATTTTTTATGCTTACTCCTATTATTATTTATAGTCTATCAATTATATATTCTATTATTTTAAAAATATATAAAATTTAAAACCAAATTTATTTATTTAAATATCTTAAATTTTTTTACACCAGTTTTTAACTTAAGTATTTTAAATGAATTTTAAATTAATTAAGATTTAAGGTTTATGCACTATTTCACTTTTTTATTTATTTCATTTTATATTTATCCTTTTTTTAATTCACCTCCATTATTTAATGTTTATATGTCAATATCATTGAGTAACATATATATATATATATATATATATATATTTCATATAATTTAAAATTTTAATTTAATTTTAGTTGAATTAATTAAGTACATGTTTTTAACTGTTATCTTACTTTAGATTTTAATAATTATTTCTCTTTGATCCATTACATATTTTTCTTCTTTTCCATATCTACTTTCTTTGTTTGTAATTCATACATTAATTTTACGAGCAACTAAACATATAATGAGATATATTTTATTTTTTTAAAATTCTTTTAAATAAGTTATAGATCTAATTTAATTGAATTCTATTTTTAATTGTTATACTACTCTATAGCTCAACATTGTTCCTCTTTTTTTTCTTTGTTCCACCCCATTTTTATTTTTTTATTTATAATTTAGATACTAATATATATAAATCATACAGATATGATATCATATATTAAATTTTATTATGAAAATATTTTTAATATGCTAAAATGAATGTATTAAGTGTTAATTGAAATAATTAATTATTATTCTATTTAATAAAAATATATAAAAATTAAAATAAAATTTTCATTTAAATTTTATCAATGGGTTCTTGATATCAATTTTTGAGTGGTATACTTTAAATTAACTATGTATTAATTGAAAATTTACCAAGTATTTATAAATTGGGCATTGTTTTACTTCTTTTTATCTATTTTATTGCATATTTTTGTTCTTTGATAGTTTTCTTTTATTTATTTTATCACACATTTTTATGTTTTTTCCCTATTCACTTCATGTATTTATGAATTGAACACACTATCATTGAATAGTATCAATATATCACAAAATCTTTTGTTATAAACTTTTTAATAAGTTAAAGTTTTAATTTAATTGAATAATTTTGATGTATATCATATTTTTAACTCTTATATTACATGTTCAAAATTTATTAATTTTAAATTTAAATATATAATTATAAAATAAATATAATAAATTAAATTTTAATATTTCATAATTTTTTATTCTATATTTAATGCACAAATCTACAAGCTAGTGTGTGTCTATATATATATAATTTAGAATTTAAATTTAATTCACTATTAGTATAAATTTTTTTATACTATCTATGAATAAAAAGATGAAACTTCAATAAAATGTCAATATTAACTAAGAGTTTTTATTAATAGTAAATTTTTTTAATAATTTTTTAATAATATAATAACACATAAGTGAATAATAGTGTAACATTGGTTTACACCGACTGAATCAAATTTAAATCCCATAATTTATCCTTCATCAATACAAAAAATTAATAATTTTCATCATCATTATTAAGATGGTTTTAACATTTTTTTAGTGACATAATAAGATATATAAAAATATTTTAAATATTAAAAACAAGATTCAAAATTAAATTTCATATATTTTATATTTATTAAATTAATTTTACAATTTAATTTTATTATTTTATATTTAATAACTACCCATAATTTATATTTGAATTCTAATTTTGAATCACATATTCAATATATATAATATTGTTCTAAGGTATAAGCGGATTGTAAAACTATTTTACATAAGCAGTGGACCAGATTTATATTCATTTAATGTTATGATTAATTACAATAAGCTAAGTACAATGTATCTTCCCATTAATGTTTAACAAACTTATTTTCATTCATGTATCCATTTGGAAGGAAAACACTTGAAATCAATGAGAAAAACCTTTCTCAAAATTTTATTTTATTTTTATGAATTATAATATGTATATATATATATAATTTAGAATTTAAATTTAATTCATCATTAATATAAAAAAATTTGTACAATCTATGAATAAAAGGATGAAATTTCAATAAAATATCAATATTGACTAAGAGTTTTTATTAACAGTAAAAAAATTTTAATAATTTTTTAATAATATAATAACACATAAGTGAATAATAGTGTAACATTAGTTTACATCGACTGAATCAAATTTAAATCCTATAATTTATCCTTCATCAATACAAAAAATTAATAATAATTAATAATTTTCATCATCATTATTAAGATGGTTTTAACAATTTTTTAGTGATATAATAAGATGTATAAAAATATTTTAAATATAAAAAATGAGATTCAAAATTAAATTTTATATATTTTATATTTATTAAATTAATTTTCTTATTTTATATTTAATAATTAGCCATAATTTTGAATTCTAATTTTGAATCACATATTCAATATATATAATATTGTTCTAAGGTATAAGCGGATTGTAAAACTATTTTACATAAGCAGTGGACCAGATTTATATTCATTTAATGTTATGATTAATTACAATAAGCTAAGTATAATATATCTTCCCATTAATGTTTAACAAACTTATTTTCATTCATGTATCCATTTGGAAGGAAAACACTTGAAATCAATGAGAAAAACCTTTCTCAAATTTTTATTTTATTTTATTTTTATGAAACTAATCCGAAACAGTAGGTAAAAACAAAACATAGGCAAAAATCGTACCAAAAGATTTTGAAATGTACTTTTTAAGTACTTATTGTGTGGGAAAAAACAAAGTACTTATTGTGCGGGGAAGAAAATATATAGATTGATTAATGAATAAATATATTCTACACTACTTTATGAATTTTGAAATTTAAAATAATATAATAATTTTACAAATTATTAAATTAAAATATTTAAATAATATTCAATAAAAAAATTACAATTAAATAATTTAATTTAATAACTTCAAAATTTATCATACTGTTCTAAATTTTGAAATTATAAAAGTACTTTGGCAAACACATGATAAAATTATAAGACATTAGGATTTACAAAAATAAAATAAAAGATAACAGGAAAACAGAAATTAATTAGGAACGAACGTTGTGTTTGGTCAATGCGTCTTTCCAAAAAGTAAATGTGCAATAATATTAAATTAATCCATCCATTTTTCTGAAAATGTATAATTTTCCCTAAAACATTACTTGGGTTAATCTGCATTCTGAAATTTTACGTACTAACTGTAGTCAAGTCATTCAATTTTATAAGATATACTTTGCAGTGACAAAGTTAGACAAGGTGAACGCTATACACAGTGCCATCTAATCCAAGGTAGTCATAGACCCATGACATAGAGAAGAAAGTCTATCTTCCCTATAGCATTAGGATTTGTTCCGACCCCCCCCCCCCCTTAATTGAGGGGAAGAAAAACAGTCATGGATCCATGACATAAAGAAGAAAAAAATATACGTCCCATATTGTGCAGCACACTTGCATATTTTTGCGTGTATCGTTTTTCTTGAAGTTAAATTTTTTTTCCATTAATCTTGAAGTTAAAACATTACTTGAGTTAATTTTTGCGCATTTGCCTTTTTTCTTGACCTTCATACCAAAATCTACTGACAATAATAATAATAATAATAATAATAATAATAATAGATGTGGTGTGACGCTCATCGCAACCGCATTGCATCTTAATTACGGTAGATTTTGGAATCATAGCCGCAATGGTGAATTGTGCACTATTGCAACTACAACAATTGCAATGCACATATTTATAAAATTTTTTGATAAAACAAAATTTCAAAACTTTGATATTTTCTTTTTAAATCAAATAATATAATCCATAATATGATTATATAATTTTTATTACATTATAATAAATTTTTACGTAGTGATCGCAATTCGTAGTTTTATTTTCGCAGTATCTGTAACTGGAAAAAACACTTCGCAATCGAGAAACTACGATTTAGAATTTATTTTTTGTGTGTGTGTGTATATAATACAAAAATAACAAACACATTTAAGACCCACATGTAATTTATTGCATCATAAAAATACATAAAGTACACAAAGGTTAAGTAAGAGTATCTCACTTTGACGACGACGACTATTAATAAATGGCTTTATTAGAAGAACAGACTCGATATATTGTGGATAGGGATAGCCATTAATCAACATGAAATAAAGTGAATTACATATTGACCCTCCTGCAGCTGGTTCTGATCTGACCACTGGAGCCGGTGAGTGGGTTGATATTTCCCATTTTCACAATTGCATTGGCAAAGTCCCTGCTGAAGCTGGGAGAGTTATTCACATAGGATCTCACTTGTGAGTCTGTGGATCCTCCATTGAAGAGCTGTTGGTCAGAGTGCAAGAGACCCCGTTTTGTCACCAAATCCGAATAGTAGGCATTGTCAAAGTGGGTTGGAGTTGTTATGTCGAGAGGAGATAAATTGTCATCACCACCTGCACTTGGACACTTTCCTTTCAAATATGCTGCATAGGAGGGATCTATGTTGCTCTCGTTGTATATCCTTGATCTGAAGTTTGTGCACTTCGCTAGCCCTATTGTGTGAGCTCCTGCATGTGCACATGAGCATTTTTCGTAGTAACATTTCAGTGTATTATTTGTTTGGACGGATAATGAAATTTTATGGAAAATGCATTTTTGAAAAATGAATTGATTTTTTAATGTTTGTATATTGTAAGAGAAATTAGTTTATTATTTTGGTGCATAAAAACAAATTATTTTCTATAAAAATATTATTTTACAAACAAATTTTAAATTTTAAGGGTTCAAAATAATCACTTCTGTTATTAAAATGTTTCCATGATATAATTAAGTCTACCAATCTTTAATAATAAAATATTAAAAGTTAAGTGTATTTTTTTATAAAAATTAACATCCAAATAAAAAAAGTCAAAATCCTAGATTTTTTTTTTCATGTTGTCATTTCTTCTGAAGGTTAATTGATATTCATCTGACTTTACTTAAAGTTTGAAAACTACACTTGTTAATTATTTTTATTATCTATATATACCTTTGAACATAATTTTTAATTTTTATTAGGTATCAAGAGAAAGAGAGAGTGAGGGAATGGAAAAGAAATGAGGAGCGGAGAGTGAACAAAGGGGTGTGAGAAAGAGAGAAAACAAAGAAAAAAAACGAGAGGGGAGAGAAATTGCATAAGAGATAAGTTTTGTTTGTTGTTTGGAAAATATTTTTTATAAATTTTTTTTTATTTTTCTTACATATAGATAAAGGAATATTATATGTATTTATATCTCATGATTAAAAATATGATATTTAAAATTATGATGGAAAAAGAAAATAACTTTCTCTTTGAAAAATAGAAAATTATCTTCTATCAAACTTCTTGTACTTAACATTGGACACATAAATCATTTTTTACCATTTTAATTTTTTATAATTATACTCATATAAAAAATATTTTTCATCAAAACAAATAAAATAGAATAGTGATAGAAAAGAGTGGTGAAGGGAGAAGGGAAATAAAGAGAAAAAGAATAAGAATATATAATATAAAATGATTTGAGTAAACAATTTCTCTTAATTAAAAAGAAAATTTATTTTTCCTCCAAAAACGTTATTATTTTGTATTGATTAACTTTTCTAACTGTTCCAAATATTAAAAAGTGAGAAAAAAAATTCAGAAGGACAATTTTCTTATCACGTGATGCCATTAGTAACTTAAAAGTATAGATTATGATGCAACATTTTGTCATGCATTAATAATTTTAAATCGTTAAATTTCATTTAATTTATACAATACTGTTAAAATCAATAGATCTAAGCTGTCAAATCTATTGGTGTACTGTGGTCATTGAAATTTGTCCCTAACTTAAATTGTATATATTAGCATATGCAGTCAACTTTGCTGTTGTGACAAAATATAATAATTACAACCATATCATGATATGCAATGTGTAATTTAAATGGTGTGTATTCACATATTCAACAATACAAAATCATATTTAAACCCTATACTCACCCACATGCATATTTATGTGCAAAAATACTCCCGCACACCCACTCTAATATATCTCAAACAAGAAAACATTTTTTAATAATAATAAAATAAATAGTTAAATTATTAAATTTGTATATACATAAATTAAAAATTAAATTCTAAATATAATGAAGTGTATAAAATTTTTAAAAGACTTAAATACTATTTATGTTAAAGGTTCCCGAAAAAAAATTGAAAGTATGTTAATCAATGAAAAGGTGAAGTGGTAACTATACCTGATAAAGCAACCATTTCTTGGGCTGTTAAATTTTTTTTGGCGAAAGCAGCGATGAGGCCATCAAGATCCAAAAAGGGGGAAGGTATGTCTGTATTAGCCTTGTCTTTGCTTGCTGTGGTCGAGTCTCTTCTGCCCAACAGGACTGGCCAACTAGGTCCACCCAGCTGACAACATTCATCAAGATTTTCGAGTCTTAATTTCACCAATGTTCTCTTTTTAAGTTGTGATAGTTTTATTTCCGAATAAAGAGAGAAGGATGGAGGAAAAGGAGAGAACCAGAAAGAAAGATTATTACATAATCCTTCTTTTATCTTAGAATTTTAGAAAAGTAGAAGAAACAGAGATTATCATTATTCTTTAAAAATCATTGGCTATTTTTTTTTTTCAATATTAGTATTTTTTACTCCTTTAATTTGAAGAGTCATGATGGTCAATTATTACCTTTTAATAAAACAAATTATTAATAATTAAATGTTAAGAGAATTGAATTAGTAGAATATTAGTAATAAACATGATAAAAGAGAAATCAACATGGTTTTAGGCCAATCTAATTTGTACTTGATTAATGAAACAAATGAAATTACGTATTATTAGTTAACAATAAATGAATAACAACATCTAAGTATGGCACATAAACAGTAATTATGTAAGCATTTCTAGTTTTAAGAGATTTGATACTTATGATGTTTCCTAGTTATGTTGAATATTTAAAAAATTCTCCAAAATTTTCTAAATTTGTAGTGACACAAAATAATCAATAATATGAATTTTAAAGGATATTAGAAGATTATTCATAAACCTCCGATCTATTTCTCTCTAATCAAAACTTAAAAAAGAAAGTTACAATGTAACCCACTCTTCATTCTCTTTCTCCCGATCATCCTTGTCCAAACATTCTATTAAGAAAGCAAAGATTGCCCGTAAAATATACTCACAAGAACAACGGAGTCTCTAGCCGCAACTGTTAAGATGTCAGCACAAGAGACAACACAAGGACACGTCTTCTCCAATTGAGATTTTATAGTATCAATTACATCGAAACCTCTAAGAGAATTATTGTTAGGGAGAGCTGTCTTTTCACCAGTGAAATTTGCAGTGTCATCTAATAATACTGATGCATCGCACCCCTGTAAAATACAATACAAGCATAAAAATGAAAAATCAATTTCTTGTTCCCAAGAAAAAAAAAGTTCACTTCATTTTTCATAATTAGTTATTATTTAAATAAGAATTATGTTTTCGGATAGGGTTCCACTTTCATATTTTCATATCAAATATACCTTTCGCTAATAAAAAAAATGTTATATAATGTCTACATGCAGCAAATGCATAATATAGGCAGGCAAATGTTTAAAGAGTCTGCTTTCTAGTTTTTTTTTTTTTTTAATTCTTTTCCCTAGCAGCAGGAATGGAAGTCACTTGATACACTCGCATAAAGTTTTTGGCTTGAACTCAAAACATTAAGGAAAAAAGTTTAAAAGGGAATATCAAATATTATTATACTATTAAGAAATTATTTGTTTTGGTTAAAAATATCTTCTATAAAAATATAATTATAAATTATTAAGATATTAAAAAATATTCATAATATGTTTTATATTAAAAATGGAAAATTTGAGAGAAAATAACTTTTTTTATTTTAGAGAAAATTTATTTTCTTCCATTTTCATAATATCATGTATCTTTTTTTTCTTTAAATAAGGTCCAGAAACAATATATCATTTTTTCACTTATATAAGAGCCTATAAAATTTTCTTACCAAAAATATTTTTAAAAAATAGAAAAAAAAGGACCCTAAAAGCACGGAGAAAGTGTCTAGTGTAGAAATGAAAGATGAGGAGAGAAGTGAGGAAGAAACATACTTGGACAAAGCAATCATGAAAATGCAGACGAAGCAAAGATGCGCCCATGCGAGGCTCTTTAGCCACTGCGTTGTCTACCCCTCCCTGAATGATAGAAAGGGCAGAAGGACATGTTTTCGAATAAAAAGTAGTAGATAGATCATTTGAAGAAACTATCCCTATAAAACATGAAAACAGCAACAAGAGTTTGAAATTAGCAGCCATGGCTGTATGATTTCTCCTGTCTCGTTTTGTTTTGCACTTGTTTTTATTGGTTAAGACTCTCTAATCTTAGAATTATTTATAGGCATTTGCTAACTATATCCTTGAATTACTCGTCAAGGAGCATTTAGTTGTACTAGAAATATAAGTTGAAGTCTAAGCTCTTCCTATTGAGAGCTTTACCTAACTCATAAAAAATTGAGAATTTTGAGGATGAGTTTATTCGTATATGTTGTATAGATTTTGCATGACTGTGTGTGTCCATATATATATATATATATATATATATATATATATATATTCCTTATGGTTATTTTATTTATATTATTTTCAAAATGAATTTTAAGCTATTATTTTATAATGATTTTATCAAATATTTTGCTGTAAACCCCTCACGTCGTGACTTTAGACAATGGCAAATCCAAGTTCTTATAGTCAGTGAAAGCAACTGTTTGCTGTTTTCATAATGTAATTAAATAATTTATTAAAAAAATAATAATATCAACATCTCTATGGCATTTTTACCTTAAATTTAATATAAAAAAGGGGTTTCTTGCTCATCACGTGTATCCCCGAACTGAGTGAAACTTATTGGTTTGATCGATTAACAATTTTAAGGCATAAGAATTTAATAATATGATTCATTTTTACTCATTATCACCTATTTCACATTTAGTCATTAGGCAATTAATTTAAACGATTATCATAAGCCTTTAAAAAAGATCAATGACATATTCTAATTTTATAAATGGTGGAGCAACGTATTCCTAAAAAATTTGAATAAGTACACAAAGTTTGTTGATGAGTAGATTAAATTTAAGTCATAATCTACAAAGAAATCTAAATGAATCATATTTAGTGTCATTAACATTATTTTTGGTATGCCTTTTTCTTTCTTATATTTTTTGGATCTTCCTTCATGGTGAAGTTAAAATGAATAAATAAATAAATCAGTGGGAAGAAGACATAAAATTTGCACCCTTGTTGAATGGAATGTACAGAAGCCGGTGTGGACGATTGCTAAGTTGGTATGTACTTTGAATCCCGAAGACAAAGTTGTCCAAATAATTAAGTACTTATACAGTAAAAACTTTAATTTAAGAAGATCAAGTTGCCCCGAAATTCACCCAAAAGTCTACGATCTAGGAGAGTAATAAAGGTTGCCTGCCCCTGCGAGCCACTATGGGTGTAGCTATGCTAATTTCTGCCTTACTGTTTTAAGAAGGTCGGGATTTATTTTTGCCTTGAAAGAAAGGGTAATTCTACGGAAAATTTAATGAAGATTTAAAAAGTTTGACTCTTTTTATTTTTGAATTAATTGTTTAATATTAAAATTTGTATATTTATTTAACTCATTTATTCCAAAACTTCTTTAAAAAGTGGACAATTTGAGTTAAAAACTTTCAAAATTTTACAAGCTTTTCCTGTAGAAAATTTCTTCTAAAAAACATGGGACAGATGAGCTGAACATAAAGCTAGCAACTCATATTCAATTTTGAAAAATAGAACTACAACATTTTTAAAATACAGCGACACTAAAAATTCATTGCCATAAGGTTGGCGATTATTTTTATGGCATTGTGTTTGCAAGTCTTCCTTATTCTTTCTAATAACAATGTTCTCTATGTTATAAGCAATAGTTTTTGGAACCGTTGCCTGAAATAAAAGAAGCAATGATTTCTATAAACTCATTAGTAACGATAAAAAAATATTGTCAAAAATATAATAAAGAATGGATTATAAAAGCTTATCAGCAACAATTAAAAATTATTGCCTAAAACATAATAAGCAACAGCTTTCTAATAGAGGCAATGTTTTTTTCGACTACAACAACAATTTATCTACTCACGACAACAGCATTTTTAGTTTCAACAACAATTTTTTTATTTAATCATTACCAATGATTTTAATCTGATCCCAATATGATATGTAACAGCATAAAAAATTTTGCAGCAATTTTTATGTGCTCTATTTTCTGAACAAATTAAAATTAAATATTTAAAAAACTTTCATGCTATATTATCAATTTTTTTATTTCAAAATTCATAAAGATATATAATTTAATAAAATAAAAAATTAAATAGATAATAAATGTTAATTTCAATTTTTCTACAATTTAAAAGGTATTATCTAAATTTTCAAAACTAAAAAGAAACAAAATCTAACTACATTAAAATTAGAGGGATATTTTACATTTCCCCATCCAATACTTAAAACCATGGATTAAAATTGTACATTTCTCAACAAATTAAAATTTTGACTCACTATGCCATCTCAATAATAAAAAAAACAAAATCCTATATATATATAAGAGACATCTCAATAATAAAATAAACAAAATGCTACATATATATATATATATATATATATATATATATATATATATATATATATATATATATAAGAGAGAGAGTACTAAGACTTACGTACGCATCACTTTAATAATTATTGGCTTATTAAATTATTATATAAAAGTCAATTGCAACTAAATAATTAATAGTGCTTTCTTTATATTGACATTTTGAGTGTGCACGTAAGATTATGAACATAAAATGACAGTAAGCGTGTCTAGTATATAGCACGGTCAAGGATTTAAATTGTGATTACGGTCGCGATCGCAGTCGCGTCGTGATGCGAATGAATGTGAAAAAATGTAACTATAACAATTTAAAATTGTAAAAAATTGCGGATGCAGTTTCTCCCAAAAATATAATATTGCGGGCAATATTATGGTCGCGAATCATTTTTTAAATTCTAGAGCACGGTATTTGCAACTGTGCTATGACAACATTGCTGTTGCTATCAATTTGCAATTGTAATTAATCACAGTGCTACTTTACGATCACAATTAAAAAAAAAAAAAACCTAACGTAAGTTGACCACAATTAAAAAATTAGTTCAAACTTATCACATTTTATGAACCAAAGAAATACCTAACTAATTGTAAGTTGCAGGAGCAAATCAGGACCCGGTCACAAGCCAGCTGATCTAACTGGACTTGATCATGCTGTTCGTGGGCTCATCACGCCGTCGTGGTTTACCAGTAATTGCGCAAAATTATTCATTAATTGCAAAGGTTGGCAAGTTTGACAAGAAAATTTTTTAAATTCGATTGTTACGGATTTATTTCGCTTTCACAGTAAGCGATGTTAGGCGACTGTGTCCAAATTATATAGCTAGCTGACGCGCGACGGTCTATATATATCCTTTATCAATAAAAAAAAATTAATAATAATTAATAATTTTCATCATTATTATTAAGATGGTTGTAATAATTTTTTTAATAATTAAGAACTTAAATTTTAAATATTTTATATTCATTAAATTAATCTTTATAAATTTATTTTATTATGTTATATTTAATAATAATTTTTAACTTACAATGAAATTTTAATTTTGAATCTCATCTTTAATATATATATATAATATTGTTGGAAGGTATAGGCAGATGTAAAACTGTTTTATATAAACAGGGAACCAAATTTAAGTTTATATAATGTTATGATTAACTACAATAAGTTAAGTATAATATACATTCCCATTAATTAACAAATATGATTGTTATTGTAATCTTGTGTCTATTATTCCAATAATAAATGTGTACAATATATATAAGTCATGAAGAAAAAAAAATTTCAAAATTTCCTATTCCTAGAATCATTCTTAATAAGCATTTATCATGATTCCTATTCCTAGAATCATTTCCAATATGCATTTATCATAATTGATTATAATATGTACAAGATATCAACAATGAGATAATTAATATAATTAAGATGATTCTCCTAAATAATTACTATAATTAATATGATTCTCCTAATATTCCTCCTCAAGTTGGCGCATGAAAGTCTTGAATGCCTAACTTGCCCAAAAGAAAGTTAAATTGCTATTTCCCAAGAGCTTTAGTTAAGATATCTGCAAGCTGATTGTAAGTTTGTACATGCATAGTGGTAATGTTGCCAACTTGGATTTCATCACGAATGAAATGACAATCTACCTCAATATGCTTAGTGTGTTCATGAACTACCGAATTGGCTGCGATATGAATGGCCACTTGGCTATCATAATAGAGTTGTATAGGTTGAGGATGTGGTACCCGTAAGTCACCTAAAAAAGTTTTAAACCATTTCAATTCACAAGTTGTAGTAGCTATACATCTATATTCAACCTCTGCTAAGAAATGAAAAATTGTGGCCTACTTTTTGGTTTTGCAGGATATAGGGGACTGGCCTAATAAAATAAAATATCCTGTCAATGAACGTTTACTAAAAAGACAAGTGGCTCAATCAAAATCAAAGTAAGCATATAGGTGTAAATCACTATTTGATCAAAGAAAGATCCCTTGTCCTCAATTAGCTTTCAAATACCAAACCACCCTTATTGTAACATCCCAATGTTCCTGACAGCGGCAATGCATGAATTGAGCTAGGATGTGCGTTCAAGTGGAGATATGGTTAAATAGACAAGTTTTCCAATGAGACGACGGCATTTCTCCGGATCCTCCAAAATAGCTCCATTAGCAAAGGCTAATCCATGATTTTGCTCAAGAGGAAAACCGGCCAATTTAGCTCCTAACATCCTAATTTCTGAGATAATATTCAAAGCATATTTGCATTGACACAAGAAATTCCCTTGAGGTCCTCAAGCCACCTCAAAACCTAAAAAATACTTTAAAGAGCCAAGATCCTTCATGTAAAAGCATGTGTTAAGATATTGCTTGAATTGTTCAATCATATCTCTATTGTTCCCTGCAATGATGAGATCATCAACATACACTAGAACACTTAAAATCACATTCCCTTCATGCTAAGTGAAAAGTGAATAATTGACATAGGATTGGTTGAACCCATATTTCTTCAATGTAGCAGCAAGTTTTGCAAACCAATTTCATGATGCTTGGGCCATAAAGGGACTTCTAAAGCTTACACACTTTCTTAGGATTTGCACTAGAAAACATGGGAGGTAGTGGTTTATAAACTTCCTCATCCAAATCACCTCGCAAGAAAGCATTATGAACATCCATCTGATGTAGTATCCGTGATCGAGCAACAACAATGACTAAAAGTGTTCAAACTGTAACCATCTTTGCGACTGGTACAAAAGTCTCATTATAATTAATTCCTTCCTTTTGAGTATATCCTTGAACAACTAGTCTCACCTTATGACATTCCACGGTCTCATCTGATTTATACTTAATCTTATACACCCATTTGCAACCAATAGCTTTCTTTCTAGTGGAAGTATTGTTAACGTCCAGGTGTCATTCTTTTCTAAAACATTTATTTCTTCTTTCATGGCTTTACGCCATAAGGGGTCTTGAACAATATCTGAGAATTGAGATAGCTCATGCCCAGAAGTCACTGCTACAAGAAACTGTCTATATTTCATAGAAAAATTACTACAAGTCACATAGTGTGTAATAGGGTATAGCATACCTAAGGATTGTGATGGAGTGAGTGCCTTAGTAGTAACGTCATTAACGTAACTCACAGTATGACATAAATAATCTTTAAGCTTACTTGGTAGATGATGTTCTCTGCGAGCTCGACCAAGGGATTCATTTATAAGTGGTGCTAGCACAATATTCTTATCTGAGAAACTTGGGATTGAACCTTCCTCTTGTACATCCCTAATGTATCCCTCAACTTCACTACTTTCCTTTACACCAGGCATACTTATGCTAGATTCATCAATGAAAGGAGATCCATCATTCCACAAGGTTTATATGGGGGCATAAGATTTATTTGCTATATAGGAGTAATCAATGAAAGGAAACTCATTTTAAATCACAAGACTCAAAGTATTCCCCACTTTTTAAGTCATAGAGACACTATCCTTTTTTTTTATAAGGATATCTTACAAAAATGCATTTCTGCCTTCTCTCACTAAACTTGTCCTTTTGGTAAGGTTGATTATGGGTCTTACTAAACAATACTTCATGAGAACTTTTAGCTTTATGAAGAGTGGTAGGAGTGCAATTTATTAAGTATCCTGCATTAAGAATACATTCTCCCTAAAATTCAATAGGTAGATTAGCTTGAAATCGAAGAGCTCGAGCTATATTTAAAATATACCTATATTTTCTCTTTACACAACCATTTTGTTAAGAGGTGTCAACCATGGAAGTTTAATGAATTTTTCCATATTCAATGAAATAAAATTTCAAAGCTTTAAATTCAGCTACATTATCACTTTTTACAATTTTTACAAACTTGTTAAATTGAGTGTTTACCATAGCATAAAATTTTTTAAGAATGTTCCCAACTTCACTCTTTTCTGCCAATAAATAAATCCATATAGCACGAGAAAAGTCATCCACAATGGTTAAAAAATAAGAAGCATTACAAGAAGAGCAAACACAATAAGCACCCCACACATCACAATGTATTAAATTAAAGGGTTCACTCACTTTATTTTGATGGGGAATAAAAACATCTCCTATTTGTTTAACTCTCAAATAAATATTACAAACTTTCTCATGTTTATCACTAGTTTGAGTACTAGGAAGTAAATTAACTATTTGACTTACAAGATGTCCCATACATCTATGCCACATGGTAAAGGAGTTAGTTCCACTTGCTTTGCACACTTGCACAAAAGTCACAGCACGAAAATGGTAAACCTATTCTGTTGTTCACTTACTCCAATCACTATCCTCAAAGTATAGTCTTGTATTACACATAATTTATCAAAAAAAGTGACAGCACAATTTGAGTCACATATCAATTGAGAGATAGAAATAAGATTACAAGTTAAATTGAGCACATATAACACATTGTTCAAGGTTAGGCCATTCCCAAAATTTATTATTCCTTCCTTTTCTATAATTGCATTTTTTCATTGGGTAGCCCAATGGAACAAGTGAGACATTAACTATGTTTGCCAACAAACCTATATCACCTATCATATGATTCAAAGCTCCTATATCCAGCAACCAAGAATTTTTTATTTGCTTACTAGTGAGTTTCTCAGTGGATGTAGTGTTCTTGCAGTTATTAAGAATGTTTAGAAGGGCTGTCCATTGATCATTACTCAACCCAAGAAAGGATCCACATTCATCAATAACTCCCCCTTTTTGCATGGCTATAGTGCCACGAGCTTGCTACATTTGTGCAGCATTAGCAAGGTGTGTTCCTTTGCCTTGTCCTGTAGCCCTGTTGCGTGTTCCTCGGCTTCCTTGTTCTACACCTCATATGATCTTCCTAGCATTCCACCAATCCAGATATCCAATGACTTAAAAGCAATCTTTAGCTTCATGTCCATGTTTTCCACAATGTGTGCATGTCCCTTTATCAACTGCACGATTTTGTCCTGACGTTCAATCGCACTATACCAACAATAGCATCATCGAGGCCCATCAAGAATTGATGGATCTTCTCTTTTTCCCGTTCTTGAATTAGTTCTTGTGCAGCACCACACGAATAGCTAGAGCAAGTGCAAATCGGGTTCTTCATGTAGCTACCTAACTCTTCCCACATCAATTTCAACTTCCCTAGTATGCTGCAACGGTCTATCTTGATTGCTTGCAGTTTGCAATATCATGTTTCAGTTGATGAATCCTCATATGATTCCCAACCGAGAATCGTTCCTTCAAATCATCCCACAAATCTTTTGCATTCTCCAAGTAGGAGAGACTAGACTATAGAGGGGGATCAATTGTGTTAAATATCCATCCGACCATCATGGCATTCCTGGCCAACCAATCTTCAAATTTAGAGGAATCCTCCGTTGGCTTTGGAAACTAACCATCAATAAATGCAAGTTTCTTCTTAGCTCTAAAGGCATTACATACTGCCTTTGCCCACTCATCATAGTTATCCCCTTTGTGTTGTATTGGGGTAACAACGATACCAAGATTGTCTCCAAAGGTAAGGTAGTAAGGTGAAGTTGGATTAATCATCAATGCCTTCCTCACGTCTTACCCAACCATGATCATGCAGTGATCAGGTTGCCTTGCCGCTCTAATATCATAACAAATATGATTGTTATTGTAATCTTGTGTCTATTATTCTAATAATAGATATGTACAATATATACAAGTCATAAAGAAAAGAAATTTTTTAAATTTTCTATTCCTAGAATCATTCTTGATATGCATTGATCATGATTCCTATTCCTAAAATCATTTTCAATATGCATTGGTCATGATTGATCATAATATGTACAAAATATTAGTAATAAGATAATTAACATAATTAAGATGATTTTCTTAAATAATTATTATAATTAATATGATTCTCCTAATATTAATATTCAATAAACTTATTTTCACTCCATTTGGAAGGAACACCCTTGAAGTCAATGATAAAAACCTTCCTCGAGATTTGATTTTTCTTTTCTTTTTTATGAAACTGATCCGAAACAGAGTAAGGAGAAGCAGAACGTATAGAGAATGTAAAGATCGTACTAAAAGATTTTGAAATGTACTTCTTAAGTACTTGTTGTGAGGGAAAAACAAAGTACTTATCATGCGGGGAAGACAACATAGAGAATGATAAATGGGTGAATTATACGGTGTTTTAAAATTTTAAAAAATTAAAATAATATGAGAATTTTAAAAATTATTAAATTAAAATATTTTAATTTTAAAAGTATAAATAGTTATAATTAAATAATTTTAATTTAACAATTTCAAAATTTATTATATCATTTTAAATTTTATAATCATAAAGATACTAAAACAAGCATCCTATAAAATTATAAGATATCAGGAAAACATAAATTAATTAGGAATGAACATTATGTTTGGTTAATGCGTCTTTGCAAAAAGTAAATGTGCAACACTATTAAATTAATCCATCCATTTTTCAGAAAATGTATGATTTTCCATAAAATATTACTTGGGTTAATTTGCATTCTGAAAATATACGTACTATCTTTAATCAACTCAATCAATTTTATAAGGTATACTTTGCAGTGAGAAAGGTTATATGAGGTGAACGCTGTACACAGTGCCATTTAATCCAAGATAGCTAGTCATAGACCCATGACAAAGAGGAGAAAGTCTATCTTCCCTGTCGCAGCATTTTTTTTTCCCCTTTTAATTGAGGGGAAGAGAAAAAAATCATCGATCCATGGCATAAAGAAGAACATATATACGGCCCATAATGTGCAGCACACTGACATCTTTTTGCGTGTCTTTTCTCTTGAACTTAAAATTTTATTCATTAATCTTGAAGTTAAAATATTACTTGAGTTAATTTTTGCACATTTACCTTTTTCCTTGACCTACGTACCAGAACCAGCTGACAAAAATAAAAAATTAAAAGACGTGCTAACTCATCACAACCTCATTACTTCATAATTAAAATAGTTTTTATAATCACAACTGCAACAATGAGTTGTGCACTATTACGGTCGCAAAATGCACATAATTTATTTGCTAAAATAAAAGTTTAAAATTTTAATATTTTACTTTTAAATAGATTTTATTTAATATAATAGGATACTATGCTATATCAAAAGAATTAATGTCAAATAATATAATTAATAATAATTATATGATTTTTATTGCATTTTATGTGGAGATAATAAAATTTCACGTTCCAATTAGTTACAATCAGCATTTTTAGTTCCATAATTTCTGCAGTGGCAAAAAATATGTGCATCACAAGAATTTAAATTACGAGGCACAATATTGTTGTGATGGTGGCACCCACCACAATTGTACTATATGGTAATTGCGGTGCTTTTTGGAATCATAACCGCAACGGTAAGCTGCGCACTAATATTGTTGTTGTAATACACATATTAATGAAAATTTTCTGGTAAAGTCAAAAATTAGAATTTTGATATTTTATTTTCAAATGATATTATATTAAATTGAAAGAATTAATATTGAATAATATACATAATAATGATTATGTAATTTTTATTACATTTTTGGGGGAGATAATAAATTTTAGGAGTTAACTCATTATTTCATCCTTAAATTTTGTACTTAGTGTGTATTTAATCCTTTAAATATTTGGCTTCCCATTACCCTTAAAAAAAATATTCATCCAAAATTTTTCATTCTTGCAATCATGAACATTAACGGAGTGTATTTATGTATCATTAACTTTGTTGAGATAGCCATTAAATTTAGTAGAAAAGATGAAGACGAGGTTCGCATTGAAAAATGCAGCTGCAATGACATCTTTTGGCATTCTTCATGTAGCAAGGTCTATTTTCATCTCATTGGGGAATGTTAAACTATAATAAGAAGCACTTGAACTTAAACCCGGTAATCTTGCAATTTGGAACGTGCAAAGGATCACCACACAATTTTACAAATTTGGACTGTCCATCGAGACTTCTTTTCTGATTGATTTTTTGCAATCCATTTGTACAGTTTGATCATAGGATTTAAAAAATGGTTCGCGACAATAATATTGTATTTTGGTGTAGATCACGTACGTGATTTTTCGCAATTTTAGACCGTTATAATTGTATTTTTTCATATTCAACTGCATCGCAATACGACCGCGACCGCGATCACAACCGCAATTTAAATCACTGGTCTGATCTATATGCATCAATGCTTTCATTCTTGAAAATCTTTCTTAAAAATTTCAATCTATCAACGCTTAAAAAATGGGACTTTCCCAATTTTATAAGGACTAAGCGAATGGCATTAGAATTTCTTGTTTCATCTTCCTTTCCTCACTCTATTCTTTTGCCTGTCTGCTTGCTCTTCGAAACTCTAAGACTTAGTTTTGTGCATAAAGGATGACGAAGAAGACAACATTGAATCCAACATCTTTGATAGATGGAAAGTATTAATACACCTTAGCACTTTTATGCCACATTGGTCGAGCACATTAACAGACAAAGACAAGGGGATGAAAAACTTTTAATTAAAAAAATTTAAAGGACTCATAACGAGAGAGTTAAAATATGGAGGATGCAATAAATTTCAGGAATGAAATTATAGATTAACTCAAGTTTTAATGGGGTGATCACAATTTGTATTTTTAGTTTCACAATATCTAAAATCGAAAAAGAATCATCACAATCAAACTCCTTGTGTGTATATATATGAAAGAAAAATAAAAACACATTTAAGGCCCACGGTACCGTTATACATGTGATTTATTGCATCATAAAAATATATAAAGTACACAAAGATTAAGTGAAAACATCACAGTTTGACGATAACAACTATAAGTAAATGGCTTTATTAGAAGACTAGATATTGTAGATAGCCATTAATCAACATGAAATAAAGTCAATTACATATTGACCCCTCCTGCAGCTGGTTCTGATCTGACCACTGGAACCGGTGAGTGGGTTGATATTTCCCATTTTCACAATTGCATTGGCAAGGTCCCTGCTGAAGCTGGGAGAGTTATTCACATAGGATCTCACTTGTGAGTCTGTGGATCCTCCATTGAAGAGCTGCTGGTTAGAGTGCAAGAGACCCTTTTAGCTCAACAAATTGGTGAAATAGGCATTGTCAAAGGTTTCTCCGGTGGTTGTGTCCAAATTGGCCAAATTGTCATCACCGCCTGCACTTGGGCACCTTCCTTTCAAATACGCTGCATAGGATGGATCTAAATTGCTTTCGTTGTAAATCCTTGACCTGAAGGTTGTACACATGGCTTGCCCTATTGTGTGAGCTCCTGTGTACACAAGCAGCATTTTCATAATAAAATCTAGGTTGCTGTTATGAAATTTTATGGAAAATACTTTAGTATGAAGATGCAGTTTTGAAAAATAAATTGATTTTCTGATTAGTTTCTCATTTTGGTTTACAAAAAATAAGCTATTTTCTTTGATGAAAAATATTATCTTACAAGCAAATTTTAAATTTTAAAGATAAAATTCAAAATAATCAACTTTGTTATTAAAATTTTTACATAATATTTAAGTCAACCAATCTTTAATAATAAAAATATAAATATAAATATATTTTATATCAGAATTAGCATTTGAGGAAAAATATTCAAATCTGTAATTTTTTCTTGTTTCTCATTTCTTTATAAAGTTAATTAATATTCATATGACTTTAGTTAAATTTAATAATCACATTTGTTGACTATCTTCATTATGTAAAAATCTTTTCAACATAATTTTTAATATATATTGGATATCATAGAAGGAGAGAGAGAATTAATAGACAAGATAGTACAAAGACTGAGGGATTGGAAAAGAAATGAAGGGTAGAGAGTGAACAAATGATATATAATGTGGAAGGGGAACTTTCTTATCATGTGATGCCATCGATAACTTAAATTGTATATATTAGCATATGCAGTAGACAAAGCTGTTGCGACAGAATATTACCGTATCATGATATGCAATGTGTAAATTAAATGGTATGTATTCACATATGCAACAATATGAAACCACATTTGACTCTATTGTCACACATATGTGTATATGCAAAAGTACCACAGACACTAATATATCACAAACAAGAAATTAAACATTTTCTTTTTTGTAAGGATGGAAGTAATTAAACCATTGAATATATATATATGTAAAAATTAAAGATTAAATTTTGGATATAATAAAAAATATAAAATTTTCAAAGAATATAAAGTACTGCTTGAACTAAAAGTTTATGATATAAATAAAAAATATTTTGAAATTTTATGTTAATTAATAAAGGGGTGAAATTATGGGATACCATCACATTTTACAGTATATTAAATTTACTTTTTCTAAAGTCAAATCTAATATACTTCATAATAATAAATCAACAACAGATTTGATAATCATCTCCTTAATGAAAATGTGAAGTGGTAATTGTACCCGATAGAGCAACCATTTCTTGGGCTGTTAATTTTTTATTTTTTTTGGTGAAAGCGGCAATGAGACCATCAAGATCCAAAAAGGGGGAAGGTGTGTCTCTATTAGCCTCGTCTTTACTTGCTGTGGTCGAGTCTCTTCCGCCCAACAGGACTGGCCAACTAGGTCCACCCAGCTGACAACATACATCAAGATTTTCGAGTCTTAATTTCACCAATATATATTCTCTTCTAAGTTCTGATAGTTTCATCTCCGAATAAAGAGAGGAGGTTGGAGGAAAAGGAGATCGAGAAGGAAATATTATTACATAATCCTTCTTTTATTTTAGAATCTTAGAAATGTAAGAGGAGGAGACAGCGATTACCATTAATCTTTAAAATTCCTTCGCCATTTTTCAATAGTAGTATTTTGTGCTACTTCAATATAAAAGAGTGATGATGGTCAATTATTATTTAGTAAAACAGATTATTAACAGTTGAATGTTAAAGACGATCAGATTAGTAGATTAGTAATGAACATGATAGAAGAGAAATCAAAATGGTCTCAAGCCAATTCAACTTGTACTTGATTAATATTATGAAGCAAATGAATCCATTAGTAATAAATGAATAATAAACTCTAAACATGACATGTAAACAATGGTAGGCGGTAATTACATAAGTATCTCTATTTTTAAGAGATTGGATATTTATGGTATATTTAGGAATCTGAGAAGAAAGGAAGGAAAGATAATAGAAGAAGATAAAAGGAAAGGAAGATGAGAAAATAATTAAATTATGACTTTTTTTCATCATATTTAGATATTTAAAGAATTTTCTAAAATCTTTCAAAGTGAATTAACTCAAAATAATTAGTAACATGAATTTTGAAGGATTTCAAAGATTATTCATGCAACATTTAATCTATTTCTCTCTCTGACCAAAAACTTACAAATAAAAAGAAGGTTAACGTTCTGTCCATTCTCTTTCTCCCAATCACCTCGTCCAAACATTCCATTAAGAAAGCAAAGATTGCCCATAAAATATACTCACAAAAACAACGGAGTCTCTAGCTGAAACTGCTAGATGTCAACACAAGAAACAACACCAGGGCACCTCTCCTCCAATTGAGATTTTATGGTGTCAATTACATCCAAATCCCTAATAGAATTATTGTTAGGGAAAGCTGTCATTTCACCTGTGAAATTTGCAGTGTCATCTAATAATACTGATGCATCGCACCCCTGTAAAATACATTGCGTGCATAAAAATGAAAAATCAATCTCTTTTGCCCAAGGAAAAATTAGCTTTATTTTTCATAATTAGTTATTCTTTACAAAAGAATTATGTTCGTATAGATTTTTATTTTTATATTTACAAATTAAATATACCTTACGCTAATACGAAAAGCCATGGAAGTTTTGATATATATATATATATATATATATATATATATATATATATATATATATATATATATATATATATATAACGTTGCATGCAGCAAATGATAATATATGCAGGCAGCAGTTTAAGGGGTCTAGTTTCTATCATTTTTCCCCCTAGCAGCAGGAATGGAGGTCACTTGATACACTTGCATAAAGGTTTTGGATTGGAGCCCACAAAAAAAAAAAAAAAGTTTCAGAGACTATATCAAATATTATAATACCACTAAAGCTTCGTTTGTTTTGGTTAAAAAATATCTTCTGTTAAAATATAGTTATAAATTATTGAAATAATAGATAATATTCTGACTATTATATATTAAATATAGGGAATTTGACAAAAGATAACTTTCTTATTTAAAAAAAATATTTTTTCATTATTATAACTTTAGGTATTCATTTTTTTTATTATAAAATTTTAGAGACAATATATTTCTCCTTTATTAATATAAGAGCATATGAGATTATTCTATGAAAAATATTTTTAAAAAAAAAAACAAACAAACGGACCCTAAAATTACCGGCAAAGTGTTTAGGTTAGAAATGATAGATGAAGAGAGAAGTAAGGAAGAAAAATACTTGGAGAAAGCAATCATGAAAATGCAGACGAAGCAAAGATGCGTCCATGCGAGCCTCTTTAGCCACTGCATTGGCTACCTCTGCCTTAATGGTAGTAAGGGCAGAAGGACATGTTTTTCAGTAAAAAGTAGTAGATAGATCATTTGAAGAAACTATCACTATAAAACATGAAAAAAGCAATAAAAGTTTGAAGTTAACAGCCCTGGCTATATGATTTCTCTTGTCTTGTTGTGTTTTGCAATTGTTTTTGTTGTTTAAGACTATTTGGATTATTTATAGGCATTTGCTAACCATATTCTTAAAGTACTCGTTGAAGAGCATTTAGTTGTATTAGAAATATAAACTGAAGTCTAAGCTCTTCCCATTGAGAGCTTTACCTAACTCAAAAAATTCAGTATTTTGAGGGTGAGTTTATTCGTATATTTTGTATGGATTTTAAACATATATATATGTTCTTTATGATTATTTTATTTATATTTTTTCAAAATGAATTCTAAGCTATTATTTTATAATGATTTTATCAAATATTTTGCTGTAAACCCCTCACGTCGTGACTTTAGACAATGGCAAATCCAAGTTCTGAGAGTCAGTGAAAGCAACTGTTTGATATTTTCATAATGTGATTAAATAATTTATTAAATAAAATTATAATATCAACATCTTTATGGCATTTTTACCTCAAATTTAATTATAAAAAGGGGTGTCTTGCTCATCATAGGTATCCCCAAACTGAGCAAAACCAGTTGGCTTGATCGATTAACAATTTTAAGGCTTAAAAAATTTAATAATATGATTCATTTTTACTCATTAAACCTATTTCACATTTAGTCGTTATGCAATTAATTTAAATGATTATCATAAGCCTTTCAAGAGATCAATGATATATTCTAATTTTATTGTGGAGCAACATATTCTAGCTATTATCAGAAAATTTTGAATAAGCTCATACAATTTTTTGATGAGTAGATTAGGTTTAAATCATAATCTGTGAAGAAATCTAAATAAATCGTAATTAGTGTCATTATCACTTCTTTTTAGATCCTTTTTCTTTCTTATATTTTATGGATTTCCTTCACGGTGAAGTTAAAATGAATAAATAAATAAATCAGTGGGAAGAAGACATAAAATTTGCACCCTTGTTGAATGGAATATATAGAAGCCACCGTGGACGATTGGTAAGTTGGTATGTAATTTGAATCTCAAAGACAAAATTGTCCAAATAATTAAGTATGGAAACATTAATTTAAGAAGTCCAAGTTGCCCCAAAATTCACCTAGAGGTCTACAATCTAGGAGAACAATAAAGTATGCCTGCCCATTGTCACAGGCTAGTGGCTCTCCAGCCAAAACTATGTGGTGTATACTTACCTCTCTTGGCCAATATGCTAACCTTCCCACTCAAATCCACATTTGGCACACTTGGTAAAAACAATAGAACTCACGAGTGCGCAAGCCAATATTGTATGTTGTCAAAGTGCTCCCATAAACCGAACTGCGAGATCCTTTCACACAAGAAGCCTCCAAGCACTGCGAATCGAAAAGAGACAATTGAATAGAGGGAACACCACTCCATTCGCTTAGTTTATGCCTCATTTTATAGCTTTAAGTGTGCAAGGGGATGGTCACAAGCTAACACACTTCGTCCTTAATTCAGTGTCTAAGCACCCCACCAGGCCCTTAGCACACTTCATCCCTTAAAGAGCATTTTGAATAAAACCCCTCCCGCTAGAAGATGACATACTTTTTTTAGTTGTCATAAGGGCTTTTTGTCATTCTTCGAGTGTCCAATTTACATGAAAACCAACCAACACAAAGATAAAAATGTGAGGATCACAAATATGAGCTTCTTGAAACTCACTGGATTCTCAAACCTTTTAAAATATCAAAATATCTCTAAATTTGGGAAAATCAAGAAAAATAGTACACTACTTGGATTGATTCCAAATTTTAGCCACAAGACCCATATAACATGCTTGATTTTTTCACAAAGTCTCATCTCAATCTGAGTACGTTTGCTTGTCAAACTATCATAATTATCAGTTTGTGACATTCTCCCCTACTTCAAATGACAATGACCTCATTGATGCCTTAATCTAACACAATTGTGGTCTTCTGCCTACTCCACTAAGTTACTCCCTCGACGATCTTAAAGTCTACCTCTTTGAGCATTATAAAATGTTTCCCTCATCTTGAATTTCTGTTGTCTGTTGCCTCTACAACATAGGTATTCACTTGGCAAAATGCATCCTTCGCAAGTCACTTGAAGGGCTACCTCTGTAGTCACTTTTCAAAATGTCTCGACACTCTTTAGTTCCACTATCCCACATAGCTCTCTCAAATTTATTACCTTTATAACTCATTTGACAGGTAGTTGCCTCTGTAACTTGTGCTCACTGCCCCTGTAGATTGCACGATTGCTACCTTCGCAACATAGGTGTGTGCCAACTCTTTGACTCATGATGAATGCTCAGTACTTTGAATCACCTACTAACAAATATCTTGCACCTAGTGTCCCACAACAACTAGTACAAGAGACAAGACTTATGCTAGATCTATATAGAAAGGCCCCAAAACCTTGCTCCCCAATAGCTTGTTTGTATTTTAGTCAATTCATTGCACTTTGCAATGCCACTTTCACACTTGATCAAATCCTCTTATCCTCTCTGGATCAATGTCCTTTAGCATATCACCAATCATCACAACCTACCTTTAGAGTTAATGCCCACTAGCATCGTGGTCCTCCAATAACTTCACAAACGCATCATCTGATGGCTCCCCCACTTTAACTCGTAAAAGGGGGTTGAGCATAGAGCACCCTTCATCCTAGCTTGAATAATCATGCGGGAAGATTGCACATACTCTATCAAACCCACAGATTGCATATAGTATTAATTCCTCTGAATCTTTGCCAAACTCTCTAACTATAATGCTCCCCTAAGCACTCGAATGATCCCTCTGGACCTTTTTGACATGATTTTGGATCACTCCCTCTGGAATGATTCGCTCATGCCCTTCATCTATGGTCACACACTCTAGCACAACCAATGGCTTCACCCTCTAGTTCTACCAATCCTTCAAGCAATCAAGCCCAGTGGCAAGACCAAGGCTTCTCCTACCAAATTAGCCATCAATTCTCTCATTCCACTAGATAGTGGTTTGCATCCCTCGATGCCATTACTATGAATGAGCATATAACCAATGTCCCGTGCATAACTTATAAGCAAGATAACCTACTTGGCACAAATGCTTGGGCCCTACATACCAATCCTCAATCACCCAGTATGTACCATTCCCTAGCCCATTGGCTTCTTAGGATGATCTAATCTTTTGCACCCTTTAGTTAAGTCTTTGACAATGATACCACTAAGTTTGTCAGAATGATAACTTTGCACATATCGTATATTAAAGGATAAGCCACATCTAACCAATTGTACCTACCCGATCTTGACCCTCTAGCATAAACTGGGCTCTAATACCATTTATCACGAGCCGACAACTCTCCAACCAAAATCGTACGGCGTATGCTTGCCTCTCTTAGCGAACATGTTAGCCTTCCTACTTAAATCTACATTTAGCACACTTGGTAAAGAGAATAGAACTCATAAGTGTGCAAGCCAATATCATATATCGTCGAAGCGCTCACGCATACCGGATCACAAGATCTTTCCACACAAGAAGCCTCCAGGCACTATGAACAAAAGGAATAATTGAATAAAGAGAGGGACACTCCGTTCGTTTGGTTTATGCCTCATTCCATAACTTTGAGTGTGCAAAAGGATAGTCATAAGCTAACACACTCCATCTCTAGTTCAGTGTCCAGATGCCCCACTAGGCTCTTAGCACGCTCTACCCCCTTAAAGAGCATTTTAAACAAAACCTCTCTAGTTAGAAGATGACATTTTTTTTTTAAGTTATCATAAAATCTTTTCGCCGTGCTCCAGGTGTCCGATTCACACAAAAATTAACCAACACAAAGATAAAAATACAAGAATCACAAATATGAACTTCTCGAACCTCACTAGATTCTCAAACCTTTCAAAATGAATAAAATATATCCAAAATTGAAAAAATTAAAAAAATAATACACTATCTAAATTAATCTCAAATTTCAACCACAGAACCTACATAACATGCTAGATTTTTTCACAAAGTCTCATTTCAATCCAAGCACGTTTGCCTATCGAATTGTCACAACTGCCAGCTTGTGACACCGTGCAAATCACTTTAGGCAGCTATCCTAATTTCTTCCTTGCACTTTTAAAAAGGTCAGGATACATTTTTGCCTTGAAAGAAAGGGTAACTCTACATAAAATTTAATGATGATTTAAAAAGATTGAGTCTTTTTATTTTTTATTTAATTTTTTAGTATTAAAATTTATATATTTATTTAAGTCATTTATTTTTTTAAAAGGACATTTTTAAGATATAGCAACGTTAAAAGAGCCATTGGCATAAGATCTAGCAATGAAGTTAAATTATTTTTAATTGTATCAATTTATTTTTGCAGAAATATGTTGTATCAATTTTGTTTCTTATAAAAAATAATGTAATTAATTTAGTCCATTCATTTGTAATTCTATTAATAGATTAATGACTTGATAAATAAAAGAATAGAAATATGATATAAATAATATAGGTGAGATGAAATTGATACAAAAAATTTGTGAAGGGCCCAATAATTTAACTTATATTTGTGAATGATAAAAATAAGTATTATAAATAAAAAATTAAAAGTAAATAAATTTATAATTAAAATTTAAATATGCATGAAAGTTCAAAATTATAATTTATATAGGTATTTATTTCATATAATTCAACATTTGTTCAAGAAATTTTTAGAAAATAAAAAATATTACTCGAAAGATGTAAAAAATTTACTTTTATTTTATAAAAACTAAATTAACAACAATTATTAAAAAATATTAATAGGGGGACAAAATTAACTAATTAATTATTTATAAGAAATAAAATTGATATAAGACATTTATGAGGAACAAATTTGATGCGAGTAAAGTTACTAACGAAACAAATGGGATTTTAGTTTATATAAAATAATTTTAAAATAAAATTGTAAAACTTTTTAGCATTAGTGTATTTTTATTATGTATATTCATATAATATTTTACGATTATACAATTAGTGTCATATCATTATAATTTTATTTTCCAAGTCAACCCTCAACTAAAATTGGATATAAAATATGTTGTATTATAATATCAAAGAAGCAAATTAGAGCAATCGTAAAACTTGATATGTTCTAACTTGGAGATTTACGTTCGAGATTTACACTAGCTTGATGTGAATCATAATCATTAATAGGTTTCAACAAATGTATAAATCAAATGACAAACTAGCATTTGGTTGAATTCATTAGACAATGAATTCAATTAGATATATTAAAAAGTATTTTAACTAGTTACATTAGTTTCTATAATTATTTTATTTTATTTTTTTCCATAATTCTTTCCATGGTAGTATGAGTTATTAGCCATGGATATACTTTTTTTTGCTAAATTTATACTCATAATTAAAATATCTTAGCCATAAGTGAACTCATGGAAAAAATCTCATTTATGCCACATGACTTTTTTTTTCATGACAATTTCCTTGCCATTCTCGTTTATGTCATATGTCCATCCAACCAGTACTCTTATGACTAAGTAGTACAACAATGGATATTTTGATTTTGTACCATGATGTTGGTTAAATAATTGATTCAATTTAGATATATAAAAATTATTTTAATTAGTTACATTAGTTCCTATAACAATTTTATTTTATTTTTTGCTATAATTTTTGTGCGATAGTATGAGCTATTACTCACAAATGTACCTTTCTTATTACATTTGTAATTGTGATCATGAAAAATTTAATCTTGTGCTATGATGTTGGTTAGACAATCCATTCAATTTAGATATATAAAAATTATTTTAACTAGTTACATTAATTTTCCTAACAATTTTATTTTATTTTTTGCTACTATTCTTTCTGTGGTAGTATGAGCTATTACCTATACCTATATTGTCATATTTATATTCATATCTAAAACAATCTATTAGTCATGGGTGAACCCAAGGTTAAATAAAATTATTTATGGTATAAGACTTTTTTTCTTATGACAACTTCTTTTCCACGCTTACTTGTGCCGTAAGTCCAACTAACCAATATTCCCATAACTAAACAATACAATCACAAAAAGTTTGATTTTGTGCTATGATCAAAATTTATGGTGTTGATTTGTTGTAGTGTCAACATGTCCAAATTTATACCACCTGTAATCTTTGATCCCACTATTATTTGCATTCCTTCCAAAATCTAGCAAAGAGAAAATAACCTCAATCATTTGGAAGAAAAAAAAAGAACCTGTAAGAAAATGAGAAATAAAATATAGCTTTTGCATTCTAACATACAAGGCTAACAAAGTTAACACATCAATATGAAAGAAAAGATAGCAAGCTATGTTGCTCTAACTTGGATGAAAATTGTTATACTTATTGCTTACCTAAATACTTAAGTATAGCTATTGACATGCCACTATAAGTAATAACAAAAAAAGAGTATAAAACTATCGACTTTATTAGACAAATATATCATTACTTTAATTACACATTTTAAGTACTAAAAAACTAGCGCTTATTTTTTCTTCAGTACATCCCAGATTCTCTAATTGAACTTATAACAAGATATAACGTGCAAAAAAATGATGTCTTAATCAAGAGGGACAGCACATTTTACACTATTTCTTGTTTTAAGCATTTACATGCCCTCAAAATGAAAGGGGCTTGCAGTTTCTTGCATTCGGAGCAATTAGAATTAACTACAAAGCTTTCTACTTAAAGAGGACTTTGAGGAGTAGAATCAAACAAGTGTCACATTGGAACATCACATCCACATCCACTCCAAAATGCTTTCCAAAGCCAATGTTGTAACTCTCAACACAAACCTTTCCAAGGCATGTTAAGCTATATGCAAGATACAACTACATTCATAATTCTTTTCCTAAACTATTTTCTTTTACTACTTTATGAGATGTAAATGCAAAATTGCAATATTTGTGACTATAAACCTTGCATGTGAAGTTGAATATAACAGAAACTATGAGATCCTACTAGTCAGAATAAAACTTTCACTTGGAGCTGGTCATCTTCTAAAGTTCTCATCTAGTGCAAATCATAAGCAGTTTTCCAGTTTAAATGTTAGAGGCCTAGGTCAAAAAGGATTCGCTTTCTTGTTACTTGATTTGGCAATTTCACGAATTACAAATAAAAGTTAGCTTAGATATAGTCTAAGAAAAGGAAGTCAAGTTCTTACTCCACATCCTACTCACTTGAATAAATCATATTTAACCATCAACTAAATTCTGAATCCCAAAATAAAAATAAAAGGGAGTTGTATAGTAGAGATATTGGGCACTAGTGTATAAATTAAATGAAAACCTCAGCATTGAACTATTTTTCAAAAAAGATTAAAAATTAAAATGTCTAACTTTTAAACATAAATGCAGCAACTAGTAAAAAGTTATTTCTAATTTAGATGATCTATCAATCACTTATAAGTAACTAATGAGAGTTGAACCCTACATTCCATTAAATTCAAATCATTTCCGATGTTCCCTAATCAGTAACTATTTTCTTTAACTCTTTCCGATTTTCTAGCGGTTATATAAGTATGCAACCATCTTGTATATATTCACTGGATATGTTTTCAAGCCATGATAATTCAATTTTGATATCAAAATGATGCTCATATCCACGAGTCAATTCAAGACTAAAAAATTAAATATTAATTTATCAGAAATTCAATTGATGTATCATTCATCTTTTCTAAGGTGGCTATGATATAGTATGGACTTTCAAAATAAAGCTAGATCTTTTCATGAGTTCAAACCAAATTGCCAAAATGACCTGAACATACATCTCTGTACTATACTAATTTTGAGTTGTTTAGAATCACGAACAAGAAATTAAAAGTTTTGGTTTTCAAACAACCGATTCACCATGCAATTTATGTACACTATGCATTTAATTGATGTGATCAATTTTCTTATCATGCTTTGATATAGTAGAAAGGACTTTCATTGTATGTAAAACTATATCTTTTCCAAGAGTTTTAGCCAACTTAGCTTATTCTTTTTAGCATACACAATAATTTTGAGTTCATTAGAACTATGAACAAAAAGTTACGAATTTAATCTTCATATACGCAATTTATCAAACAATTGGTATGCGTTGTGCATCCTTATGCGTGCAACCAATGTTAATATAAAAAATTATGACACTTGTAATTTCAAACAAGGCATAACAGATCAGTAGATGCAACAATCAATTACCAAAAATCAATAAAATCTAGTATACATCTCCATTCTTTAGAACAAAAGACAAATTAAAATGGATGCACACTTCACAAACTGTATAATGTAGATAAAAAAAGAATGGGACAAGAAAATTGCACAATAAAACCAAATTGAATTATCGACAGTCTCGATGATACACCATACCTAATAAGATGTCGACCCGAGTCAAAGCTAGGGCAGAGGGCATGTAGTGGAGGTGTGCATGTTGTCGTTCAAATGCCAATCTGCTGCAGTGGCCGAGCTACTGCATACCTTTGGCAAACTCTTGGAAGTTTCATGATTTCAAGGCGTGCACTATTCTTCATTCTGCAGAACGGAAGAACAGTAAGTGAAGTCTTCTTTGTTTCCGTAGAGGAAGACGACGTCTGTGCTTTCAAGAAACAAGGCTAGTGTTTCAGTTTCATTTTTTTTTTTTTATCTTATGCAGCGAAATAAACTATCAAAGTCTTATATAGACAAAATGACCCATTTATTATACGTACCGATCAAGTTGTTTCATTCCAGAATTTCTTCATTTTCCTTAAGCAGAACTAGAGGCAATTTCCTTTGTTACTAAACTTTGACATCAATAAACTACGAAATCAACACCTTGATATCCCTGATGATATTATGCAATTGCAACTGCTCTCTGATTGGCTTTCGCAAACATGCTTTTCAGATAATTGACGAAACATGCAAAAATCCTCTTTTCTGGATCCATACAAATTGGAGAAATCTCTTAAGAGCCATAACCACAGCTGCATCTTGTCCTTCTGTGCCTTTGAATTGGTAAGTTCCTGCAAATCTAAATTGATTATCAAGGATTACAATACATTTTACCTTTGTTTCGACTCATCTTCTGCATTTGATTTTTCTGGTTTGCAAGAACAATCGTACTCCTTGATTGTTATGAACTTATGATTGTTGCTGTACCTTGTGAAATTTCTAAGACTTTGCAGATTCTCATTTCACCGCAGAACTGATTTATCTTGCCCAGATAAGTTTTTAACTTGTTCTTATATTCCTGCATCCATTTACGAACAAGATGCAATGCTCAATCCACATCATAATTTGCTAAATTAAAACTAATGTCAATTCGAATATAACAATTGCATAAAGTATAATAGCTAGTGTTTCAATCTGGTTTAAAATTGATTGCAAAGGCATGAATCTTTAGGTTAAGATGAAAATCTAATTAAAAAAATTAAAATAAAGTTATGCTTAATTAATTTTTTAAAATAAAATTTTATAAAACTACAGTTAAAATTGATCACGATCATTGTGTTAAAATGAAATTCTAATTAAAAAATAAAGGTTTAAATTATCTTTTAATTAAGATTGTCAAATAGACTTTTATTTTATAAAAATTAAATTGTAATTTTAGAAAAAAAATAAATGAAATCTTATTGGTTTAAAAAAAGAAAGATAATTAAGTTATTTTACAAAAAATATAATACTAATAAATAAGTAATTGATTTAAAATCAAATTCTAATTAAAAACTTTTAGATAGTGTATTTAATTGTGAAATATAATAAAGATAAAATTTTGAGTTTAATTAACTTTGTGAAATGGAACTAAAATTGTTGGTTAATTAACTCACTTAATCAAATAGAATTTTATTGCAAAAAAAATTACAAAATATAAATTAAAACAAAACTTTTAAAAAATAAAAATAAAAATTTAAAGGCTTAAAGAGGTAATTAGTTTTTTGTTAAAATATATTTTTTAGGACATAAAAGGCATCTATTAATTAAAATTAAAATTAAAACAATTTATAAAATTAGTAATATCGCATTGCAACAATCCCCTAAAGGTTAGTTATTGATTTGATTTAAGAAACAGTTGCAAAGGCAAGTGAAATAAACCAATATATTAGGCAACAATTTTTTAACCATTGTTAAATAATCTTTGTTTAAACCTACATAAAAGGCAACACTATTAAAACTATTACCACATTTAAATTTTGGGGAATATTTTTAATAATCATTGCTTAAATTTGTAAAAAAAGATTACACTATCAAAACCATTACCTATTTAAACATTCGGCAAAAACTTTTTAAGCTGTTTCTATATAATCGTTTGCTTAAACTTATAAAAAAAAGGCAATGCTGTTAAAATCATTGCTAATTTACTTTTTAATCAACAGTTTTTTAGTTGTTATCAAATTTAATATTATCCTAAACTAAAAATGTTTGCAATGGCCTAGTTTAATAGACCATATGAAATTTGAAAATATATGAAAAACATATAAAATCAAATCTTATAATATGTTTTGACAAGTTAAAGAATTGTTCGTATAGTCTTATATGATGTCCATCCATATACGAAGTTTAATTGATAAAACCTAATAAGTAAATTTTTTTATTAATAGAAACAAAAAAAAAATTTTACTCTATTAATTCTTTTATTATTAATTTCTATCTATCATTGTCATCATTACTATCACTAACTATCAGTTACCACTATTGTGATGTTGTTCACCACTAACAATTTTATTGGTGTGCATGATAGGTGATGATAACCAACACTACTATTACCAACCATTGCCCTTTACTAATAGCCACCCCTACTAGCAGCCACCAATACAATGGTAGTAACCACTATCACTATTTATTATTATAGAATTACTAAACAATATAAATTGTTTAATAAGTTTAACAATGATTATTAACTAACAAATATATGAGCACTGTTGTATGTCAAATGATTCCACATCGATTTCATAATTGATATGAAAAAAATACAATAACATTGTTTCTATTTATATGTGAACCACCATCTTTCTTCATTAGAAATACAATTCAACTAGGTAGGATTTTAATGAAGTATATAACAACATGACACATCAATTATTAATAAATAATCAATGTTAAATATCAATACAATTATGGTTATTTTAAATTATTAATATGGCATGTTATACCTTCTTAATAGTAATCCTCTTTTACAGTTTGGTAAAAATTTATATCCAATATTCATTGGTGTTACAACATGCCATGCCTAGAGGATGTTGCAATGCAAATAATAACTATTTTTATTAGTTGAAAATTAAATAAGACTCACCACTAATTTTTTAAAAGAAAAATTAACAACCCAAAGTATGAATAAGGCAGATTATTTTACCAAAAAAGTGATTTTAAGGTTTGATTACACATGGGAAAGATATTAACCACTCTACAACATTTGTTTAAAAAATAGTTATCATAAAATTAATTTTGTAATAAATTATTACCAAAATACATTATTAATCCCTCAAGTAAAGAATATTAATATTTTAAAGTAAGGAAACAAAAATTAATTTTCAAATGTCCCAATGGTATTCACTTGCTATACTATATATAAATAAAGAGATTATTATATTCACTAAGTAGCCAAAACCATTATCATTGAAAGTGAGAAAATGGACTAAAGAAACTATTAAAATAAAGAAAAAGGAAACTTGAAAGTTAAATTGACCAAAAAGAAAGAACATTGCAAAAGATAGTCTTGACCTACAAGAGTAAAGCTATGTACCTTCAAGAAAAGGATCAAAATTCACGTAGTTCACAAAGTTATCACTTTTATTTTTTACCAAAAAAATGTTTTATTTAAAAGTGTGAAATAATTTTAAAAGTATAATAAAATGTAATGATCAAAAACATGTATAAATAAATAATGTAGAAGTGTAAAATGTAATAACGAATATTTTTAATTTTTTATTTCTTAATATTTTATTTATTTAAAAAGAAGATGGAAAATTGAAACATGAAACAAGTTAATGAAATTATGTACTAAAATATTTTTATTTTTATCATTACTTGTAAAAAGAACTAAAAAATACCATAAAACAAATGTCTAAAATCCTCTCAAAGTCCAAAAAATATAAATTTTTTTAGCATGTGAACAAATATGAAAAATATAATCAATTAAATTAAAATATATATGCAATCCTAACACTTTCTATGATATTTCCTGAAGGAGACAGGACTTTTAATCTCATGGAAGCGCTATTCTTGAATATAAAGAGAGTAGGTATGACTGTCCCATATGATTGGAAAACCTTATCATCAGTTAAGAGTCTAAAACCCTCTAGCAGTACAATCTATATCTAATGCACATGCATCACCTTCATCATTATTTTTATTAAAATAAATAAATAAATATAATATATAAAATCGAAACCTGAAAATTAATCATTATTCAAAGCAAAGCAAAAAAAAAAGAATCTTTAATGCAATAAATTATATATAGAAGATTTTAACTAACAATTAATGAACCGTAAATGTACTGAAAAACTAATCATAGATCTTATTAAATTTCACTGTACATGTTGAGCTTTAATCTCAGCATGCACCTTCGTCAATTATCTCATTCGTTTGAATCAATCTTTATCACCAAACCAGATTGCTCTCAATTCTGAGTAAAATTTCTTTTATCAAATCATACATATTTAAATCTATTTATTGACCCAATAAAAAACTGATCAAATCACATCAAAATTACCGACAAAAAAAAAAACTAATTTCCTGAAACCACAAGCATTTTAAATTCTACTTCTCTTAAAACATGTCATTATTATATTTATAACAGCATATATTCCTAACAAAGATGAAAGAAAGAAAGAAGAAAACAAATATGGACCAGTGCACGAGATATTTCAATATTATACAAAATAATGTTTATACAAAAAAGAAAGAAAAAATAATAAATAATAATAATACAAAAATCAGATTCGATTAACAAGGAGAGAAAAATTCAATCTAATATAACTCCCTGAACATTATTCCCGCAATTCCATATAAATCCATATGCTACGGTGGGTAAAATCACGTGAATGTCAAAGCCACACACTTTCACATTGTAATCTTGCTTATATGAAAAGAAATTCACATACAAAATTTAGATCTTTTAATCCATATAAAACATGCACTAGCATTTAATGCTTTTGTGAATACATCACCACTCATAATCCTTAAAAAAATTATGCATACGGATCACAAATAAATAACATGAAATACCCATGATCCGATAAATAGTATATGTAAAATCAAACTTTTCAAATCAAGCAACAATGGCTAAAATTGCTACACTCACCACGAACATATGAATAGATCTGTTTGCAATCATTTCCTTGATTATGAGCTTCCATACTGAATAAGAATGCAAGAATTACTACCTCTAAATTGCTACAATAAGAGTTTTTTTCTTTTTTAGTTTCAAATCTCTTTCTTTCTCCTTCTCTATTTACTCTCCTAACTTTTTCAAGAGCCTCACATTCAAAATTTACTCTGTATATGTCTCTTTCTCTGATCTCTCTGTAATTTTTTTTAATTTTCCAATCTTCCTATTTCGATCTCTATTTATAAGAGGGATAACCCTCTCCCTAATATTATTTATTTTTAAAAATTCAAATTTCATGATTGTCATCGATTTGAAATAAAATGATCCAAATAAGATTATTTTCCTATTGAGGAGGAATGAAAATCACCTGCCCGAAATTATTCATTTTTGACAACTTTCATTTTCATAATTATCATAAATTTAAGAAAATGATTAAAATCATTTTATATTTCTATCAAAGAGGGATAAAAATCTTATGGCTAATGTTAATTTTTTTAACAATTATAATTTTCATAATTATCACAAATTTACAAATAAATTTTAACTTTCTATTACAAATAGTTTAAAATATAACTTTTTTTTTCATATTTACAATTTTAATGTAGATGTATAGGGAAAATGATATGAAAACACCTTGTAATGATAAGATGTTGATTGAATCTTCTTACAGCATCAATTTTTTAAAAAAATGTCAATTATGGATTTAAAAGATATCTAAAATGATGGCAATTATACATTTATGAGAAATGCACAAAAACTAAAAGACGTTTAATGAATGGCATTTATGACGTTATATGAAAACTATGAAAGCATAAATTGTTGATTATTTATAATGACTATTATCTAAGGCTATTTCCATTGTCATAGTAGTTTAGGTCAAAAGTTTAATCATCGGTTAATTACTTCATTAATGTCTTAAGGTATGGCAACTACGATTTTCATAAGAAATGATAAAACCTAAGACATCATATTTTATTAATAATCAATATCTAAGGTTTTGTATAATGCTTATAAATATCACAATCCTTGACATTTGAAACAAATCGTATATCAACATAGCTTACTAATAGTTGTCAAACCTAATCAAAAATTAGAAATTATTAGTTTAATAAAAATTTTGTAGTATAGGTAATAAATTAGGTTAAACCCCTGGTGGTCCACTTAATAGATCCTTTCATATTCAATTACTAATTATGATTATAGAATTAAAAAGAAAAAAAATAGAAGAAGTAAATAGAAATAGAATTGAAAATTAATCTTGCACATTTAAGCAATTAAGCAAACAATATACAAACAAGATATAGGAATGTAAACAAATTAACTTAAGGGTTTGATTCAAAATTAAGCAAAATGTAATATTAGAAACAAAATTTAGAATTAACAGAAAAACAATATAAAAATGCAACTGACCTAAGGAATTGAAAACCTTTTAGTAGATTATCACAGGTCATAATATATTTGACAATTGTGATTGATTTTTTGATTTAAAATCATCTGGAACCCCTATAATGATTCACAAATTTTATGCTAAATAACTATTTAGGATTGATCAATTTAGATTAGAAAAATTAAGCAATTATAATATCTAAAGCTAGATATAAACTAATTTGAATATAGAATTTAGTTGAATTAAAGAATTAAACTAAAAACCTTTAATTTTAACAATTCAATCCTTTATTCTCACAAGAAAAATGATGGCTAACTAATCAAAATTAACATAAAACTAAATAGATATCATAAATCACATAAATAAACATAGGTTATACCAAATCGGTATCCAATTCAGTTAATTCTAAAAAAATCAAATATGAGAATTAAAGAAAAAGAAAAATCAATTGACAAAAGTCAATGTTACAGATTAGGATCTCATAATCAAACCTAAAATGAGCCTTAGATTCCTTGAATTAGCCTAAAAATTAGCTTTCGATGGATGAAAATAAAAATCTTTAAGAAGAGAAGAAAGCTATCTATAATTATATATTCTTTCCTTTTAAGGCACAAACCCTATAATCTTATTTCCTCTCCTGCAAAACCTAATAAGCCAAGTTAATATGCCTTCTAGGATTGATCAAGAATAAGGCTTTACTAATTTTATAAGTCCATAACCTAATTTACAATTTAATTTCCTAGTAGTGTTTTATTGTAATAATTTTCATTACTTAACTTTCAATCCATGTTTGACCATTAAAATGATGTAGTTTCACTAAATCTCAAATGTGAAAATTGTTGCATTAGGTCTTAGGAAACTTTGGGCATTGATTTCATCTTGATTGAGCCTTTGGAGTTTTAGATATGGCCTAAAAACTAGTCTAACATGGATAAAAATAAAGCATTAAATTCATGGCCATTTCAACCCTCCAGACATCTGAACTAGGCTTCAGCCAAAATATGAGAATTTTGGAGCTTTCTTTAAGCTTTCTAGTAATCTAAATATCACCCAATTTTGATATCCAAAACTCAAGTTATAACTAAAAAATCTAAAATAGTATAAAAATTTAGCATTAACCGAACAATTTTAAAATATTAGAAAACCAACACCTAATCATATAACAAGGCCAATTTTATAAAATTAAATATACATAACATAACAAAAGGTATAAAATAAGAGCAAATAATATAACTAAAATGTTATATATCAAATCCCCCCACACTTAGCCTTTATATGACCTCAAGCAGGATACAATTTTATTCAGAAATTAAACCAAAAAAAAACTTACTTTCTAAAAATTTCAAAATTAGAAATTTACAAGGAAGAAAGAATCAAAGTCATCAAGAGATATAACAAATCATGAGAAAAAAAATCTTAACAAACTTGAAATTAACTAACTTAGCAACTTCATTTAGAAAAAGTAGATCAACATGGTAGATTTTCATAAAATTCACTCTCCAACTCTCAAGTCTTTAAAGCAAGTGTTTCACTCAAGCTCCTCCTATAAAAATGCACTACTATAATCTTGCTTATCATTTAATATCCACTACTTAAATCACATTCACAATACAAATAAAAAAAAACTTTATTTAAGATTGTAATAAGGTTAACGAAAAAGGAAGGAAAAATGAATATATGAAAGGAAAGAAACTAAAGAAATTAATAAAGCACTTAAATTATAAATATATGGGCCAAATTATGAATATTTATAACTCAACATAACAACCTAACTTTAAATTCAAACACTTATTAACTTCTTTCTTTTTCCTTCCTTTTCCAATTCTTTTGTCTTATTATTTTTCTCTTTTCTTTTTTTTTTCACTTTTTTTCTTATATATTTTTTTCCTTTTTATTATCTTTCTCTTTTTTTTCATTTTTTATTTTTCTTCTTTTTTTAACCAACCCATATTTATTCAAAAACCTATCTTACAAATTCAAAGTGCTCTATTAATCCCTAAGGTTAAATTAAAAAACTTATTTTTCATTGATAAAATGGTCATGGGCTAATTAACAAAGAAAAGGCAATTAGTTCAAAGAAATTAATAAAAATAAAAAATCAAGATTGATTATTTTGGCTTTAACTCAAACAAAAAGAATATCTTTATCATTTTTGTGCATACCTATATAAATATAATCTCAAAAAGAATTAAAGTAAGTTATAAAGAAATAAAAAGCATAAAGAACATCACATGAGAAGGAATGAAAATAGTAAAAATTGTAAACATAAGGCTTAAAAGTCCTATAAGAAAAGTCATGCTATTAAATTTAATCTACCAATTCAAAATCCATCATTATACTAATCAATTCAAGAAACAAAATCATTCATTCAATTATATTATAAATCTTATCTAACTCTAATTGAATTGTACTTATGAAAAATGCAAAATCTTCATCAATGGAAAAGAAATTAAAATGATCCAAAAAAGACTCCAAAAATCAATGAAAAACACAATTTGAATAAAATAGTTAATCAAATTTTGATGACAATAATAAAAAATGAAATTTTATATGGAATGGATAAATTCTAATAAGAAAATAGAGATAAGATATTTGGGTAAAGCAAAATTAATAAATTGAATGAATTTTAAAGTGAGAACTTTGCATTAAATGATTAGCAAAAAAGAGATGAAATAAAATTGTTTAGAGGCTAAGGTTGTTTAGATAAGAGAATATGAGTATGGAGAAAATTTAAAGACATATTTTCAAAAATATCCCCAATCGTTAACCCTATTTTATTTCTTAAATTAAGCCCATCTCTTATTTTTCCCTAACAAACCCCACTTCTTTATTCTTTTCTTCTCATCTTCTTCCTCTTTTTCATCCGTCTCTTTAATCAAGTCAATAAAAGAACTAAATTCATCAAGTTTCATACAATTAAGGTAAGATCTCCCTCTTTGTTAAATTCATATTCATTCTTCACTCAGTTTAGTAGGATTTAGGTATTTTAGCTCAAAAGGAAAGATTAGCCTTAACCTAAGAAATCATAATTTTTTATGGTTAAGGTAATATCTCTTCCATACTAAGTGAAAAAATATTCTAGCTCTACTGAAAAGATTAAGTTAAATTGTTTAGTTTAATGTTTTTAGGCTTTCAATGAATATTCGAGGAATGTCATGAGTTATTATAGTTGGTTTGATTTTGATGTTGGAATTGGCATAAATGAAGTATTTAAATGTGCATTAATGATTTAGCAAGGATTAGAGGTATAATAAATGCATTGAATTGAATTTAAGTTGCATGAATAGTGAAAATCTTGTCAAAATCTATAAAAACCCATTTAGTAGTCCATTACATAGTTAACTATGGCTTGAAAGCTACTCTCTAGGGAACTATAATTGACTACATTATCAACTATTAATGGGAATTTTAATCTTAGGAGGCTTGTAGTGAACTATGATAAAAGGGCTTACCCTCTAGAAAGCCATAGTCAAGTATTTAGTTAACTATCAAAATGGACCTCACTCTTTAGAAGTCCATAGTCTACTACATAGTTGATTATGACCCACATTCTTAAGGTCTATAGTTAACAAGTTAACACAAAGATCTAGTCCAGGACCTTTTTTAATTAACTATATAATCGATTATGCTCCGTTTCCAAGGCTACATAATTGACTATATAATTGACTACCCTTTTCAAATTTTCAAGAATTATGATATGAAAAGGGATATTAAAAGCTAAAAAGTTATATGATATTATGTGTGGTTATTATATGATATTTAATGTTGTAAATGAGATATGAAGGCATGCAAAAAGGCATGTAAATGTTGTAATTTAAATTATGAGTTATAATTGAAATTAAATGTGAATTGTTCCATGAGAATTAAGATTAAGGTGATATGTTATGCATGATAAACAAACACTAGATATGGTAAGAGCTTGTAAGGGAAATAACTAACTTAGAAGGATAAGAATTGGTTTGTAAAGGATAAGAATAAATAGGAATCACAAGGAGATTTACCTACTTTTTTTATTATATTTACCTCTTGTGTGATATGGATGTAATGTGCGTAAAATTAAGTTATTGTACAAATGAGTACACCTAATCATGTGATTGATATGCTGATGTTGACAAGAATTGTATTATGAATTGTGTTGTTAAAGCACTTAGGTACAAGGAAGGGAAAATCATGTTAGTAAGCTTATAATTGCTTTTTAAATTTGATTGTCCTGGAATATTTATTCACTAAGCCCCCAAACTTACCCCCTTTGTGTTTTTCTTTTATAAATTCTCAAGTTGAACTTGCTCCACCATTGCCTTAAAGTTAGGCTTTTGGGAATGTACTTGGTAGGGCAATGGGTAGCAAGATGGATATTTTGATGTAGATAAATATTTTAGGCTTTATTCTATATAGGGTCAATGGTAGAAGGGTATGAACTCATTTCCTTTAAGGCTACTTAAGCTAGCTTGTCCTTGAATTTGGATGATTTATAAGTAGGCTTAACTCTCTCTTTTGTAATTGAACTACTTTTGATCAATGAAATTCTATCAATTCCACTAGATGCTTGAATACTTTCCTTTAATAACCCATGTATGCTTTAGTACATTAATCAAGAATGTAAGTTAAGCTAGTGAAAACTAGATAATTGGGTTCCACACCATTCAAGACTAAGATTATTTCATGACAAAAGCACTTAGGCTTTTCAAGATAAATGGATTAAATCAAATTGGGCCCAAGATTATGGAAAAGACATTTTAGCTTTAGGCTTTTGGTTCCACTAAGAAGAAAATTTACTCCTAATTATACATCCACTTTCCAAAATTGAACACACCTTAACTCCACAACTACGGCACTATCCCTCTAAATTAACAACTCTAGAGAAACCTTATAATCCTTGGGTACTATACAAACCCTCTTTTGTGATGCCTCATACAAGAATGAAATCATTCCTTAGAGCTAGATCACTTTAGAATACTTAGGATCCCTCACCTAAGTAAAAAAGCCAAGAAAAAGTCTTTAAGAATTGAATTAATGTAGAACAAGAGAATAGTGCTCTTTATAAATGAATCTCCAAAAGAAGAGATTTTCAAAGGATTTTAGCTCAAATGATGATTTGCAATTCAAAAAAGGTAAGCTTAACAAAAATTAGGGTTCTTATGTGCCCTTCTTGCTCTAAAATGGTTCTTCAACATTTATATATGAGTTGGATAAATGAAATTCTTGTTACTCAATTACAAGTATAAATTTTCAAATCAAGGGTGCATATAATCGATTATGTAATTAATTATAAAAGCCTGTTATTGCATATTTTTGAAAATAATCGATTATTGCAGCTTTAAGTGAGCCTCTGGACAAAGATAATCGATTGTATTCAATTTGGTTAGCCTCTACATAAGCATAATTGATTATGTCCAATTTGGTTAACTTTTAGACACTCACAATCAATTATGACAAGGTTGATTCTTAATTAATTGAAGGCATTCTAGACACAAATAATTAATTAGAATCCCCTAAAAAAATAGTTTTCAACTTAAAAGTTTATTCTTTGAGAAATCTTCATTCTAGAAACAATCCTACACAAAACCAACTCTCTCAAAAATAGTTTTAACACAAAAGACCCTTTTTGAAAAATATTTTGAGCAAAAAAAATGTGATAATCATTCCTGTACAAATCATTCTAAAATCCTATACTAAAATCTTCAAGAAATCTTCCAAAATTCTTCCATTCTTCACATGTCATCAACAAATGAACTTTCACAAAATTAAACAAATTCAAAATGTTTTGTTATCATTGAAACTGAATATTATAAAAAATGCGGAAGCATAAATTTCATGCTCTTGAGAAACTGTTTGAAAGGATTTCATTTTAATAGCCCTAAAATCGTAGATTTCATAAGAAAATGATAGAGTCACATATATAAAAATAGATGTGGGAGCCATTGTTGGGTGAAAGTGGTAAAACCTTATCAGATGAACTTAACATATTAACTTAACTTTGTTGTTCAAACTGTCAATACTTGATTCCATCTTCATTTGCTCTAAAGCAAAATAGAGCAATTCCACAGTGATCAATGATTGAAGTAAACAAATAGGAAATGAATGCTGTTTGGCCCGGGCCTCTTGAGGGTATGAAAGACGAAAACAATATGTATGCATTTCTAATTGGGTGAATAAATGTGAGGCAATCACATGCTGGGAGTATATGAATCAAATAGTAACTGGTATCTTTTTAAAAGACTTTACTTTATCTTTACATTTCGATTATTACGAAAATTTCTGGGATGTTACATTGCGGAAGCATATATTGCATTAATTCACGACTAAAGAAGCAAAAAAATAACAAGATGCAAATATTTAATGTGGTTTGATTTTTTGCCTATACTCAATTGACAAAGATGAAAAATAAATTTACTAATTTAGAGGAATTACAAAAGAAATATAAATTGCATAATAACTTTTAAATTTACACCCTAAATATATCAAAAATACCTTGCAGTATATATATTTTTCAATCTTAATAATGTCATCAAAAAACTAAAAGCAAATTGTGAGATCCTAAGTAATTTCCATGAGGGCTACCTATATAAACTCTCTCCTCTTGATTTCTTCAACTATACATGAATTTACATGTCAAAAAATAGATTAAAAAAATACTAAATTGAATAGGAGAATAATTCAAAATAAAAAATAATCATAAATTAAAAATAATTTTAATTTTTAATAAAAGTATAATTTAAAATAAGAAATAATTATCCATAAAAAATTATTAGAATTTGGGTCATGAATGAATTTGATTTCAAACACTTGCATATATGTCTGATGATCATAAGAGGGGGGGAAAAACAACCAATGCTATTTCATTTTCTGACACAATAATTTACAGTACAAAGAATTATATTTGACGTTAACAGTGAATGTTGATTCATCTAATTTGCTATCAGTTAATTTCACAGCTTTTGTTACGGTGTGCCTTTGGGGAAAAAAAGTTACAAATTTTTGTTACGGTGTGCATCCTTTCATATTAATTTTGCATTTTTTATAGCGATTTACAAGTATATATAGATTTTTTGATCAAGCAATACATAAAAAGTTATAATTCCGTCACTCAAATTAATGTGCAATCAATAAATTTTGAAAAAAAAATATTTTTTATTTTTATGAAAGAATTGCAACATTTAATAAAAAAATTACAACTAATTATAAAAAATTAAAAAAATGTATTGATATAATTTGTCTTTTTTTTTGAACGTGGGGGAAGCATGACTTCTCGAATACATGAAAAATATTACATTTGTAAAATATTTGATTGTAACCATTTAAGTATAAAAGATTCTTGGGTAAACAGCGGCTAATTAACATGCATATCATTAGACAAATAACAGAAAGTGGACATATAATGCATCATAAGTAAATGTTGTGGATCTCACTATGATCACTATTACACAAATGCATTTTAATGTCCGTCATTTTAGGATTTTCACCTCAGTTTCTATATCCGACGTATATATGTGCATTATTGTATGTTAGATAATTTCATGCCGGTTTAAATCAACATAGAAAAATAAAATAATATTGATTTCCATAAGTACAAAACTGCCGTCGGTTCTTTATGGTAAGAAAATTTTTTATAACAAAATAATGTCAATTTTTATAAATAACTAACATTATAACCTTAACATGTTGCCATCTTCCCTTTTCCCTATATTTTCCACATTCTAATCAAATTAACATTCCCATTCCAATCTCAACAATTTAAAATAAAAATAGTTTGAAAATGATGAAAGGTTACCTCAATTAAATATGTGCGCATCACTGTGAGTACTTATTATTCAATATATGATGCTAACACTCCCTAGAAAAGTACATCCAAAAACTACAAATACAATGAGCAAAATTCATTAAAATTTCATATATGATATTATACTGAATGCCAAAAAGATTAATAAAATCAAACTTTTTACCTATATAAACTTGTAAAAGTTGCAGCAAAGTGAAAGAGAAAAAATATGGTCAATTATGAAATCAAAAAACCTAATTGTAAAAATAAATATAAAATATGAAGTAAATTCTTATATTTATATTCTGCACTTTTTTAGTGAATGCTAAATCTCACATATTTAGCAATGAGCTAATGAAACTTTAGTCTTATAAAATAATTAGTGAGTAAAAATATAATCAAGGAAAATTATTTTATTGTTGGAAGGAGAGTCTACTTTGTTAGAGAGAAAATCATTTTAGGATAGGAAGAATTTCACAATGAAATTTGCAAATGGTACAATAGTTTCACTCTTTTTATTTTTATTTTGTGCCCTTATTTTTGCAATGTTTTAAGTTTACATGTCAATTAATAGGAAAAATCAATGTATAATAAAACAATATTGTTCAATTATAAAATTTTAAATGTTGATTATTGAAAAAAAGATCAATGTCATAAACTTAAATCTTTTATTTTTTGGCAATAGATTGAATAATCTAGCAAATGAGAAATTATAATTTACAATGAGATAAAAAGCTTTAGTTAAAGTTAATGAGAAACTAACAAATGATCAAAAGTTATGAACTATAAATTTCTACTTAAAAAATTATTACACAAAAAAGAGCATAAAGTGAGATACCTCTTCTCATAATTCTTTTATATTACTTGAGGGTTTCTAAGTTAAAGGATGTAAATGAAATTAAACAAATGATATATAATGAGAAGAAACAATAAACTAGTTTTGTAATGAACTTAAAAGATCAAGCCTTCCAATGCAAAAATAGTCACACTACTTTTTACTATAATTTTTATTAGTTTTCTCATCTTTACATTTTTTTCCCTAATTGTACCTCTTAAGATGAAACATGAATAACAAAGACTATGATGATTGCTAACTACCGATAAATTATTGTAAGAAGAAATAGTAGAATCAATCTTGTAATGAACTTTAAAATTCAAGCCATCCATTGCAAAAATGCTTAACAATTTCTCATCAATTTGCACATCATTGAGAAGGCATAACCTAGATATTTTAAATGGAGAATGAAAATGAAATTCATAGACATCATGAAGAGATTTAAACGTTGGTCATTAATCAAAATGAACTTATTATGTATGTTTTACTTTATAAAGCTTAACTTTTAATATACCTTGAAATGTAATAATTCTTTGTAGTTTCTCAATATACATTACTAGTAAATACTTAGTATTTATGATCCATATTTTCATTTCTTAATACAACGCATCTTGAAAATGCCATCATCGGTGTATTTGTAATTTATTACAAGTTAACTAGCCATTTGCATAGATTTAGATGTCGATAATGATAAAGAAAATTTATGTGATGTCTACTCTAGTGTTTTCCAAAACATTAATTTTAATAAATAATCGATGTTGATTAGGTATTAAAAAAATACAACTTCTACATCCTCACATTTTTCTAACAAAAAACTACATTAGATTATCAACATTCAAAGATATGGTGTTGCATATTCTTATCTTAAAGAATAAGCATTTTGTCATTAACACTTAGGGAGACATAATATTTATAACCATGATCACTTTGAATACTTGTTGAAGAAAAGTAATAATCAAGAGACAAAATGATATTAATCTAAAAATGTTCACTGATATCATATCTAAGAATTTTTCTCCCAAAAAAATGACAGTCATGATTGTTTGTATTGCAAAGGACATAAATATAGTTTCTCACTTTCATGTCCATTACAATCAATTTTATCCTTATTTCCATTATCAATAAACTTTCGTAGAAATATTTGCTTTTTGTTAATATTTATATTCTTACATTCACTCTGTTGAGTTAGCAAGACAAAAAAAGAAATAGGGTTATCTTTATCGATTTCGAAATAGTAACTTGATACAAATTGTGGCTGATAAAAGATAATAGCCTAGGAACAATGACTTGCATCTTAATAGTTGATGGCTGAGCAATATCAATTACGTATTTTCTCTTATACCATCTAAATAAAAGAAATGAGTGAAAAAGAAATGAAACTATGGAGGCAAAGAAACTATGATGTGAAAACTGAAATAAAAAATGAAATGGAAGAGAAATGAAACTGGCAATTTATAAGTAATACAAAGCATTTTACATTAATTATTAATATATAATTGACATCTTAATTATGTTGATATACCTTTTAAACATCAGTTATTTAAAAAAATTCAATCTTATATTCTTCACCTCATAAAGCCATAATGCATTTTTAATAAGTAAACCGTTGAAATATAAATAATCTTTATAGTTTATAATAACATCATAGATATAAATATTAATTGTTTATAGATAAATTTTAGACATCAATTTTCAGGTGTAACTGATGCTTAAAGTACCAATATTCTTTATAATTTTTAATAAAATCATAAATACAAACATCAACTAACTGTTGACATTTCTTTAACTATCAATTTAATATATAATTGTTGCCTTAAGGTTTCCTATGTGAAACCCTTCATTCCTATTAGAAAATAAGGTTTTATAATGTCAACTTATTATTAGTTATTGATGTGATAAGTTATACTTATTTTCAAAAATGTTACCACACTATAATAGATATTAGTTTTTATTTTATTTGACAGAAATAGAGCAACATTAAAGAGAAAATATGTACTAGTAAATATCACATTCATAAGTTTGTTGTATCTATCTCTTTCTACTATCTCACTTGGAAGTATGCAATTAAGTATTTTTCATTTAAAGTTTCCTATTAAGTTGCAAAATTTAGAAAAGAAAAAGCATAATATTTAGTTTCTTATTTATAAAGTGGTAACTATTATATCACTTATTTGTTGTAATAATTAATAGTCCCTTATTTTTTCTTTTATAATAATTATTTGTCCCTCTCTTCACACATAATACTAAAATGAATGATAAAAAGAAAGAATGTAATAAAAAATAGGGCATGTATTTGGTATTACTAAGATGGGATTTAACAATCAATTGCAATATTTTTTATTTATTTTAACATTACAAGTGAATGAAGAGACAACTAATTATAACAAAAATAAAGATAAATGATCCAAAGTACTAGTTATAAAATTTAAAGGATGTATGTCACCATAAGTAACCAATAGTACTAGTTATAAAATTTAAGGGATGCATAGTCACCATCTTTATAATTGAGAGATTAAATGTTATGTTTAGTCATTTTTAGGAAGCTAGCAAAATAATAAAACTTTGGTGCCAATAACGTACTACTTAGAGCCCTTCAAATTTTCGAAACTATAGGGCTAAAAATCTGCAGAACAGTTTGAGTGGCCCTTTGATTAATGGAATCAAAATGAAACCACACATTAAGATGGAAAAAATTAAAAAAAAAAATAGTAATCGCTTCCCGCTTGCAATATGGCTGAAAATTTTTTATGGGAACCACAATTTTTTAATAATCTTAATTTTAACGATAAATTATACCTACCATTCTTAAAGTTTTGTCTAATTTACACATGTACTCTTTTATCTTCATATATATATGTTTCTTTGGGGCTGCGCATAACTCCCAAAATTTTAATAATTTTTTTAATTTTGCATGTAATTTTTTTGTCAAAAAATGTTATCAACTTCCCTCTTACAAATTAAAATTGTTATACTGGTTCCATACACAATCTTTCACTTTGCGCCCCTGTTATTACCTTTCCTTTCTTTTATATACTTACATCTCTATTTTTTTTTCAATTTAAACATACATTCACCTTTCTTGTTGTAAAACAATAATAAATAAAATAAGAAAAGTGAATATATTTTTTAAAATAAAAAGGATATGAATTCATTAATTTAAGTCTCTAAGTGAGCACAATTTATCTTATTTTAAATAATTTATTTCAGTGAAACACTATTTTAAAATATTTTTTGGTAAATAAAATTGTTTTTAATTTGAATACTTTAATTATTTTATGTAACTTCAAAAGGATGGCAGTCATATATGTATGTTGCAAATACACCACACAAACGGTGGCCTTACGCACTTGGAGCACCTAGGACAAGTTGCACAAGTTTTTAGGTACACATCGTATATTACATAAAATCATTTTAAAATAATTTTTAAATATTAAATTATTTATAGATTTTAATTCAATGTAATAATTTTAATTATTTATTGCATTTGACAGTTTAAATGAGTGGATTTCTTATATTTTTATGAGTTCTCCATTAATATCAATCTATCAAAACTGTTCATCCGATCTTTAATTAATGTGGAACCCATGAAAAATACAAAAAATTAATTATTTGGATAATTAGATATAATAATTGTAATTGTAATTAAAATTATAACATTAAATTAAAATTTATAAATAATTTAATGTTTAAAAATTATTTAAAATGACTATAATATATGAAAGTTAAGAATTTCTCTCATTCAACTGGTAATCCCTCTGCCGACAATTAGATGAAACACATTCAAACCAACATCACGCTCTCGGGCTTTTCCTTCAGTTTCTGCTTTCTTTGTAAACAAACTCTTACTTCTTTTGCATCATATTAAATTCTTACTATATATACAAATAAGTTCGCCAACAACTTCTAAATTGCAGTTACAATTCAAGTTATGCTCCGCTTAGCAACATTAATTACAAACAAATATATGATATAAAATATTTAATAATGATGCAGGCTGTAAGAATAATATTATTAAACCCTACACATCTTCAAACTTTGCACACTATAATCAACTGTTTAACTGCGGAGCTTCTTATACGAGTTAAGGGGAGCTTTGGCTTTCAAATTTTTTAAAATTATATATTAACATGATGTAATTTAAAAAAAATAGAAAATTTATTTTATATAAGGCAAACTGCCAATGTCTTCCGTGATGGGGCTGTTGAGTTTTCAGAAAATATTGAATAAAACTATTCCTCATTTCAACAACTGAAGCTTTTGGGGGAAATTGATATCATTGACATAATAACAGAACTTTTTTGTTCAAACGGTCAAGGCTTGCTTCAATCTTAATTGTCCAAATTTTAGTAGGATTTTGCTATTTTTTCCAATCCGCGTAAGAAAATAGTTTTCTTTGTTTATGTTTGTGAAAAGAAGACATGAGAGAGAAGAGGCTTCCCATTTTTATTAATATCATAAATTTGGTTATGTTTGAGTACACGCTAGAAAAAAAAATTCAATATATTCTGACAACTTTTTATTAGGAATTTAAATTACAGTTACAGTCACAATTGCAATATCACATGATGCGGGAATATATGAAAAAATATGATCATCGCAGGGCACAGTTATAAAAAAATGCGGATGTGATGTAATCCACAACCGCAATACCACAATATTGTGGATGATATTATAGTTGCAGACCATTTTTTAAATCCATACTTTTTATTAAAATTGTAAGTTTTTATATAAGGTCTTGAATCATGTCATTGTTATTTTTTCCACGTAAAATTTGTGCACATCTATAATTTTTTATCAGAAATTGTGAAATTTTATACAAAAATTTGTAAATTTTATAACTTTTGTATTCAACTTTTGCAAAAATTCAAAAAAAATTATAAGGATATCTTCATAAATGATATTAATAAAAATCTTTAATTCAAATAATATTAAATGATTTTAAAAACTTTTGTACTTTTCTCAATCTCTAATCCTTAAATCTGTTGTAGCAACCACTCTTTATAATAAAATAAATAAATGACATTAAATTATAATGCAAACTTAATTGTAAATAAAAAGGTACAAAGTTTGAAACGTCTCGTTTGGTCAAGGTGACCGAATCTATGAGTAAGCTGCCTCCATTCCATAATAAAGTAACCGGCAAAGAAACCAAATGTGGGTGCATCAATTGATTACGTCAAAGGATAGTAACAACTCATAAGTAGATTAAAATCTAAAGTTTTACGTACACTAATACCTTTTACCCATTTTTCACAAGTTTCGTTAAAAAATATCATATATATATATATAAAGGAATGATATATTTTATAAATTTATGATTAAAAAATAATATTTAAAATCAAAAAAATAAATTTTTCTTTATAAAATAAAACATTAATTTCTTTCAATTTTTATATTTAATATTAAACAAATAAAATATTCTCTTTTATAATAATATTTTATAACCAATGCTGAAGTTTGTCTGAGGGCCTTCCATATAATCATTAAGAAGCTTGTAATATATGTGTGGGGCGTTCTTTTTACTCTAAAAATTACACATGATAAAATTTGTTTTATTTAAATACAATATTAATATGATCCATTATACAAGAGTCTTAATTAAAGCTTACGTTCTACACTTTGATTGATTTATTTCGGCTTAATTGTAAAATTGGCAACTATAAATCAATTTTATTTAGTCCGATTAAATATAAGAATCTAATTTAATTTCTCTAATACACAAACTAAATCAAATTAGCTAGGCTTAACGTGACATTTTTTTATTAAATTAAAGATAAAATTTTCTAATTAATACATAAAACTCTAGAGAAATTTCAGCTTAAAAATTATTGTGAGAAGCATCAAAGGAACTTAATTTACAACATAAAAAACATGAAGATTCACCTATTCTAATGCAGTCCCCAAAAAAAAGCTAATTTTTTCCGTGAGCATCTTAGGTATAACTTTGCTTCAATTTGTAAATTAAATGAAATGAAACATGACTATTTTATATACAAATTAAAATTAAGAACTTATATTATAATTAGATAATTACTTCCTTCAAACAATGCCTCTGGTTGCACTAGCAGTAAACCCCGGGGGGGATTCAAAAAAATATCATATGATGTGTGGACAGTTGTTCCAAACGAAGCCAAAGAAATTCTTGCGCTAAGTATGTTTTCATTGCTTGCATTAGATAAAAAATAATTTATTAAATTAAGGAAATATATATTAATATAAAAAAAAACTATGTACTCCAATAAATATGATCAGAAAATAGGGGTAGTATAAAAACAAATATGGGCAAAATACAAAAATGTTTTTCCCCCCTCAGTGAGCTAACCTACCTAAATTTAATGTTGTAACAGCAGCTTCCAACAATCTTTCCTCCTCGCATTAAACAGTCACGGACATAAAGACAAAGAAAACAAACAAAAATCATTTGCACCGATCATAAACTCGAAACTCTACAAGTTGCCTGCTAAGGAAAGAAGAAGTACATCTTTACAAGTCAAAGGTTATTTCCTCTGCTTTTGGTTTCGAAAGAACTGTAAGAAACCAATTGCTTTTACTTCAACATTATGATTCCCTTTGCTAGCAAAAGAAAGTGCTTCTCGTGGATAACCAACATACAGTACACTACTTGCGTCGGGTATCATCAAAATAAAAAATTTTGATTTATTGATTTGTACAATCTTACCAAATAAACAAATTTAAACTCTTTACTTTATTTTAGTGATATAATTGATGTACCGCAAATACCCCCTCAATAGTGTTCATTTTAAACTTTTCGTAACGTTTTGTCGTTGTCAAGTTTTTCCTCCGATCCACCCAGCAAAAGGTTCAAGATAAATACAAATTAAAAAATAGAAATGTAATTATAATCTAATTACTGAAATTAAGGACAAAACGTAAGAAAATGCAGTTATCATAGTATAAAATTATAATTACAGTGAACTTCGAAATAATACATTAAAGCCAATGTCGCTATATTACAATTTTGGATGACAGTTTAGAATCTAGAACAAACTTAATTATTTTTTTTTTTTAATCTATTCTAAGGGTCATCGACAAAGTTAAACTATCTAACGTAAGTTTTTACGATACATGCCTGCAACCACTTATAAACTCTCTCTCTCTCTCTCACGCACACACACACCCATTTGCATCTTCTAAATACAGAAGAACTATATGTATATATAAGTCTTGCTAGCTGAATGTGATGCGTAGTTCAAGATACACTGTAACTTTAGAATTAAACAGAATCATTATTCAAAACAAACAAACTTTAAGACCAACTAAATAGCTAAATTATAGCTTAAGCAAAAGAAGATATGCCTATAGAGATTTTCTGGGCACTAGGACAGTACCTTGGCCATGGCAGATCCCAGGCCAAAACCTACAATAACATAAGCTTTTTCTTTTTCACTTACAGCTTCTTCGATACCCACCATCAGAACTAGCCGATCGGCAAACCGAAAAGCACATTGTTGAAATTGGTGAATCTGCACCATCTTCTTCCTCATCTCCTGTGAAATCAAAAGAAGACTCTGAGCCCCAGATTCGCCTCCGACCGAGTTTAGCCATCGGGACAATCTCCGACGAATTTGGAGACGGCCACGAGGATGATGACCGAGAAGATGACGATGACGTAGAGCAGAGGGTCTTCTTGAGATTCAATCTGGAAAACAACTCTCGGAGAAGGTTGGATCTTGAGCGTCTCTTGGTCGGCGTTTTGGAGCCATTGATGCAGTGGGAAGGTGGAGGAGTCAATGGAGGCAGAGGTTCTTTGGAGAATGGGTATTTGGGAGTGCCTGGTTCAGATTCCCAGACAAATGGGATGGCAACTGTGATTCTGAAAGATGGATTAGAAATGGAGTTTTCTTTGGAAAGAAGCCTGCTGAAGAACTTGTCGTCCTGCTCGATTCGGAGAGAACTTGTCTTGGGTGGAAGATCAGCTTTGCCATTACTGAACATCTTGTGTGCGATGGACATGAGCTGTAATGGGTTTAGTGTTTCAACTGTGGAGAAATTGAAGAAAATGAGGTTTCGGAGCTTGAATTAAATAATAGCTAGCACCAAATTCAAGTGAAGTCATGTTATGCATATCTTTTTATATGTGAAACGTGCAACTTGACTATTGACGGTAGGTCACATTGTATTAATTTTAACTCTAAAATTTAGTGGTAAAGTTGGAGAAATACTTATACTTGGACCATTACGCATGTGCACTTAATCTCACACAATTCAAAGGAAAAAAAAATCAGTTTTAAATTTTATTGTTTACAGATTAGCTCATTCGTAGAATCTACCTATATTAAAAATTATATTTTTTTTAATTTTTAAGATATTAAAAATTGAAGAAATATTTGCTTACTCAAACTATAATTATAATTTGTATTTAATTAAAAATAATATATAAGTGCATTAGGAAAAAGGATATGGAAAATGCCCCTAATTAAAGACGAGTAGACCGGAAAAATACAAATCAATCCATGCAAATTTCAAATTATATAAATTAATAAAAAAATGGATCAAAATTTAGATAATTTAAATTGGTTTATCCGTAATTCAGTTCATGAACCAGTGAACCTCAATTATAAATTTGCAAATGAATACATATTTGCTCTGTTTGTGCAAAATTCAATTCCCAAGGACCGGTTTGTATAAATTCATAAACAGAAATTGATCAAATTTTAAGTAGTTTGATCTGGGAGTTTCGATTGCTTAAGTCTACTAATTGTCTGGAAGTATGATAATGAGCCCCATTGTGAAATATTACAGAGATTCACACATTTTTATTATGATCCCGGGTTTGAACGAGATCTCACGGGTCTTGATAGTTATTTGATTGGGTGCCCGTGTAGCTGTCCTTGGCGCCAAGCTCTTACAAACAGTGCCTGAATAGTCCATCTAGCTGTTTATATGATTGATGGGCCGTTCAACCAATACATTTGTTCTAGGAAAACATTCTTTTCTTGATGTTGATGTCTTGTTACATGTATTATTGTTCTGGTGGTTGCCACGGTACCCCAGAGGTTTCAAATTCGGAGTGATATAGCACCACCTAAATTATTGGATGAGATTATCAAAATTCATGGTAATCTTATCTAATGACCTAAGAGATGCCACATCACCCTGGGTTTGGAACTCCCGGTGTACCGTAAAATTCTACTATTGTTCTTATCCAATAAAAAGAGGGCAATCATAATTTTTAATATTTTAAAAATTAAAAAAATACAAATTTTAATATATGTCCATTTTATCAAAATTGACATATAGCTAACAAAACTCATAAATGACTGTTTATTATTAGGTGAGAGTAAGATCATAGATTATAGTTAAAGTGTATATAAATATTTTTCTAAATATTATAACTAAATTGTTAATATCAAATGAGAGTAAGAATACTTCATGGTCGAAGGATATAAGTATTTCATAACGAGATGGGTTAAAGCATGTGTAAGTTCCATTCTTATTTTTTTTCAATCTCCTAAGGTTATATCAATCACACCTTGATATTGATGGCTGATCTTATAATTACCATTTTGGGATCAAAAAAATTATACATAAATGTAGGGATGACAACTGCCTCCTTCTTTAAAGCTTGTTACAAGTAAATCTAATGCGAAAAAAATTGTAATATTTTATGCTAAAATAAAGGTATAGATTATAATATACCACTTTAACATATATCACTATTTTAAAACTATTAAATCTTATTTAACGTGGGTAATACTACACAGAATAATAGATTTAAACCAAATCTAATAATGCATTATTATTGTAGTGTGTGGAAGTACCTCCACTAAAATAAACTCTGTTCATAAAAAGAAACTTCTCCCTTACAAAAAGAGGGGATATAAATAGTGTTGAATTGTTATAGTTTTCTAATGCCAAAAAAAGGAAAATTGTCATAGCTGTCCACGTGGATTACTTGAGCTGGCAGGGTATACCCTAAGAAAATGCAGTACTTAGATTGGAAATGCTCTAGAATTGGGCTCCTTTTGGGAGTCAAACATGGACGTAGTAACTAGCAACCGGCTCGCATTGCACTAGAGATGTCGGCGGCGAGAGTAAAACGGAGGTGCCACGCTAAAGCTACATTTGTTTTTAGAAAATATTTTTGAGAAAAATTTTATTTCCTTTTATATATATATGGAAGAGTATCATATACTTTTATAATTTATAATTAAAAAATATAATAATTATATATATTATGACAAAAAATAATTTCTTGTTTAAAAATAAAATTATTTTCTATTAAACTTGTTTAACATTAAATATTTAAATCATTTTTTATATCTCAACAATCAAAGCCTGCTCCGAATATTTTTATGCAAGAGTCGCTTTTTTGTGTAGTGATAAAAGAGTCTGGTATCTTTTTTATTATTATTAAAGAAGATAGGGTAGGGATAACAGATATTTATTATTCTCGTTAAATATTACTATAAAAACTCAATGATTTTAAAATATTCAATTTTGAGCCATAATTTTTATCTAAAAAATGAGTCTATCAACACAAACCTGCCAACAAAACCAATAATTTTGAGTGTCCTCCACTCTTTTACTAATCATAAATTAACACTCTCTTATATTAAACTCGTAACCTTGATGATGATGTAATAATTTGATACGGAAGTCACTTTAATAGTAAAAGAGTCTCATATCACTTGTGTATTTTAAAAAAAAAAAACATAATATATGATAGGTATCATAATAATAGAAAAAAATAATTTTATTAAAATATAGAATATTATTTTTCATTGCACTCCTGCATTTTTTTAGTAATAATAAACATGGTTAAATAACTAAACATATACGCACAATTTGAAGATCAAACCTAAATGTAAAGGAATGTAAAGCTTTCTAGGAATATTATATACCGCTTGAGCAATATACTCAATGCATTTTAACATTTGACAAATAAATTTTTTCTTATTATCTTCTTATTTTATAAGTACAAAGACAAGTAAATGAAATTAATCTTACTGAAGATGTTTTTCATCGGAACACTGGGACCATAACAGACAATTCTCATTCTACCGCAATATTTAAAAAATTTTAATGCTACTACCTTTTATATTTTGACAATCAGAAAATCATTTCCATATTTTTTTATCTACCCAGTTATATTATCAAAACATCCTACTTGATAAAATAATTGAAAATAGTAGTGAAATCTTAATACTACAATAAGATTAGAAATAATGTCCTTATCAACAGTATGAAATTATTAAATCCTCTAATTATAATGAGAGCAAAATAACACTTTTAATTCTAATTTTTTTAGGTTTCTGAAATTCACAAATATTAAAAAAATTGATTTTCTATTTTTTAATCATTAAAAGTTTATAATTAACTACTATTTATTAAATAAAATAAGAACTCTTATAATAATTTTTGTTTGTTATATAACACATATTATAATTCTACCATTCAAATAAGAAAGTCTGACTGAATGAGGGGTTGTCAAAAAGAAAACACACTCCCACTAGTATTTGTAATTTTCTGGTACTGCGTGCTACTTCACATGAATCACATGCAATTTCCCTGAATTTTCGCCATTTATGAAGATTCATGAGCCCGATATGAACGTATGAACTACACACACCGTAATATATGATATGAATTAGTTGTAATATGATACCTAACTAGCTATAATATGATACCTAGCTAGCTAGTGCAATTAATGTGTTATTTGACACAGTATTTTTTAAATCAACAATGTTATATTTATTGGAAATAAATTTTGAAATTGAATTTTAAAGGTAAATTATTTAAAAGTTATTAATTGAATACAGAATAATGATAAATTTTTAAAATTTAATTTAATAAATATAATAAAAAATTCAAAACTTAATTTCAAAACTCATATTCGGTGTATATAACATTTTTATTTTGAAATTCTTTACAAATAAACAAGCTTAAGCCAATAACAAAATCAAAAAAATGTAGTTAAAACTTGAAATCGTATTGCTTTATATAGTGTTACAGCCGCAAAAAAATTACAAAAAGATGCAAAAACAAAATTATAGTAAAAAAATGCTCATATAATACGTTATATGGATTAAGTGTATCAAACAAACATATTAAAATAAGTTGACAACCAGTGGTAATTGCTGCCAACTTCATGTTGCGAGACAGTAATTTAACGTTTGTCTTTTTTTTTTTAGGTATTTTCCGTAAGAAAATCCTATAGGTTCCTATATGAATAAAAGAGAAAGACATAATTTATGTATATCTTATTATTAAAAAAATACAAAATTATAATAATAAAGAAAAATAAATTTATCTTTTTTAACATAGAATGTATAGCACATTTTTCATTATCTTAAAAAATTATGATCATATTTCTATAGAAAATATTTTTAAAAAAATCAGAGCCTTAGACTCCATTTAATTTTAAAAAAAATATTTTTAGAGAAATCTTATTTGCTTCTATATAAATAAAGGAGTAGCATATTATTTTTTATATCTTATTGTAAAAAAAAGGATAATTAGAGTTATAGTAATTAATAAAAACAACTTCTTCTCTAAAAAAAAGAAGTTATTTTGCACTGAACTCCCTCTAATTTATATTGAATATAAATAATATTTTCAGTCATCTCACTAATTTATAATTATATTTGAACTGAGTATCTTTTTTATAGAATATTCAGAAAAGGAATTGTGCATCAAACTCGAAGAATATAAACTAATGATCAAGAAGAATCGGATAATCTTATTCGAATTTTGAAGTCAATTGAGCTAACATGGTTTTATTTAAATCCTTGAAAATAGTTTAAATAACCTACTTGTCAACTTATTTATTTATTTAATAAGACAAAGAATGTTAGATGGCAGGCCCTGGCTTTGTGGTTATGAATGAAGCTGAACTAAATGAATGAATATGACCAAACTGTGGCCCATCTTCTTCATTTATGGCAAAAACTTAATGTGTATTGGCACTTCAGAATTTCTTGTAAATCAGTATATATTTATAAGTTAGTGTGAGAAATATAGTTGAGAGCTAATATATCTGTAAATGGATTAGGATTTCAAGTATCCAATGCTACATATAGCAATATTATATATAAAAATTAAAATTTAAAATTGAATATCAAATAAAAATTAAGAACTATCAATAAATATAGAATGGTAAGATAAAATTATAAAGTTTAATTTAATTAATATAAAAGATGTAAAATTCAATTTTGAATCTTATTTTTCATTACCTATAACATTTTTGTTATTAAAAATAGGACTTAATAATGGCATGCAAATCAGCAAATATATACCAAAAGGAATTTAAAACTCATAGAGTAATTAAGCTTCTTTAGACGGCCAAAAAATAATAATAATAAGCTTCTCTAGGATTTGTGTGAAAAACACGTCATATAGTAATTGGTTTATGTAGTAAAATCTGTTAAACATTGATAAGGATTTAAAGTTGAATCTTGCCTTCGGCGAGAGGTAAAGATCGGATTAAAGAATTGGATAATTCTAACTTGAGAGTTCAAACTCTTAAGTATTTTCACTATTTGGTCACAATTTAAAAAAATTAAAGTAAATTAAATAAAAAATATAAATTTTAATATATGAAAAAGAATCAATGAGAAAAACACCCAAAATCTTAACAAATTGACCTCTCAGAATTACTAGCCACAAGGCTTAATATGATTAGTTTTGATGAAAATAAATGAATATTAAAATAACATTGTATGTTTTATGTGCCCAAAGTGTTACATCTTATACAAGTTCTATAAACATATCATGTTATAGTTGATAAATGTATTACATTTTCAAAAAATAAATTATACGTGTCAATATCCTTTAATGTTAGATTAGATTAACTATATAACGTGGAAAATATATATACTTTGTATAGGAAAGTACAATAAAAGAAAGAGTTAGTATTGAAGCAAAGCAATGAAGTTCTTGTCATATACAAGTCAAGAATAAATATCTTAGAAGGGCAAGAAATAAGAGATGATCCAAGTATTAAGGAATTAAAAGGTTCATGTTGTGTAAGTATGGAAAAATTAATGAAACCTAAGAACTTCATTGGGTATAATTTTTTCTTTCAAGTTTAGACTTTCTTGTAAAGAAAGTTTTTTCATAACAAAAATCTCAAATATGTTTTTGAACACTTGGCTTGATCAAAATGTTTTAAAAAAATAACCCACAATTATATCTTTATAAGATAGCTTGTAGGATATTTTAAAAACTAATGAGATATGAATGGCTCTCCTCTCTGGCCTCCTATTGAATTCCTTTCTATTTCTCCATATGTGACTCCTTAGAAGCCAACGATGATGACCAACATAAGTTATTTTTTCCCTAACTCAAATTGATGAAGTATCATCATTACATGTAGTTTATATCCTTGTCCACTCCACCAGAAAAACTATTTCAAGCGAGAAAATTATTTACAGTCCATAACAAAACTATTCGCATGTTAAATATTGCATTTGTATTCACATCCCAAGTCTAGACCCCTATCTCCCAAATATGCCTCAACTCTTCTACAATCAGTTGTAAGATGACATCAAGATCCTTGCCTGGCAACTGTGGCTCTAGGATTAAAAGAGTCAACATAAAAAAGGACTGATTTATACACATCCATGGTAGTAGGTGATAGGTAGTCATCACCACTGGCCACATGCTATAGGATAAGTTCCTATCACCAAAAGGATTAAATCCTTCTACACTAAAACCTAACCTAATGTTTTATAGGTCGACAAAAAAATCGGGATGCCTCCTATCAAATTCCTATCAAGCTTCTCCATCAACAAGATGACGCGTTACCCCTTCCTCTATTAACCTTCCAATATGATGCTATATCATATCTTTTACAATATGCCTCAACCCATACAATCACTTCAACTAAGGAGTCAACGGAAAAATCAAACCACTTTTTAAGGCACATTTTTCCCTTTTGTGTTTTTGTCGATCCATTGGCTCTTCCCACAAATTGGATAATTATCCTTCAAAGCATCTTCCTTCCAAAAAAGTGCACAGTCATTCTTACACACATGGATTGACTCATACCCTAACCCCAACTTGTTGAGCTATTTCTTTGCACCATAATGTGATTTGAGCAATTTATTATCCTTTGGAAGTGCCTCTTTCAACAACTTTAAAAGAGCATCAAATGACTTATTTGTCCACTTATGTAGCACCTTCAAGTGTATGAATTTCATTAAAAAGTTCAAGGCTAAAAATGATATGCATCTTAGATATAATTCTTTTTCTATATGCTCAAATAGGTCATCACAACTGCTATAACTCAATCCAATGTCCCCCTCAAATGCATCTTCATTCCCTTCCATTTCATTATGAATTATTTATTCAGGTACATAAGGGCTAATGAAATCATGTATAATATTTACCATCTTATCCATATCATTGGAAGATACCTTTCTCGTCTCCCCAAAAGTTGAAACACCTACTTCACCATAATGTATCCAATTTGTGTATAATGAATGAAATTTATTATCTATGATATGTGCCTCTAACATTCCTAGTGTTTAAAATAACAGATTCATGCACTTTTTACATCAGCATCTCATCAAATCCCTTTCATTAACAAAGTTTTTTGCTCTCTTAACAAACGCCACCACACCATTCCAATACTAGTCAAACAGGAAATTTTGTAGATGTATCCAGCTTTTATCTATAAAAATCATACCACTGCATAAGAAGAAAATAGCTTCTTATGGAATTATGTGTTATGATTAATATTTGGTATGTGCCCTAAATCCACCATATCACTTCAATTTTAAAAGGTAGGATCCTATCCCATTTGAGATATTTCTATAGTTATGATTTTATTAATTTATCCACGCTCATCATTTTTTACATGTAAAATTTTAGTAGCATCTCCTTATGGTTCTCCAAGTGTGTAAACTATATATCAGTAAAGTTCATACCTGGAGAACAGTTAGGATGCCAAAAATTTCTATAATATCAAATAAGAAATGGATAAATTGTTAATAATAATTACGAGATATATTCTAAACTATCTAATTTTTTAGGATAATTTAAGGGTTGATTGATGTATAAAAATTAATCAACCCCTAAACGAGTCTAAATTTACAATACAAATGAAAATGCAATTCTATTTAAAATTATTGTAAAAGTATTTAAATTATTGTAAAAATATGTTTACAATAATTTTAAACTTGCATTACGACATTTTATAAGTACCATTATTCAAGTGTCTTATTATCTGTATTGTTGAATTTTTCAAATATCTATATAAATTGATGTTTTTAACAATTTTTTAATTAGGAATTCAATCTTATTATTTGCACTATTGAATTTCTCAAATATCTATATAAATTAATACATTTAACAATTTTGAGTTAGGAATTCAGTTTTGTGACCTACTTTACTATATTCACAAGATACACAATTCAACTTTTTTGACAAGACATACATTTTATGAGTATTGGTAAATTTTCAAATGTTCAAAGTTTTCAAATTTCAATTATTATATGATCATTTCAGTTATTTTGTTAGAAAATATTTTTATGGAAAATATTATATATATTTTTCAAGAAGAATAATATATTGCTTATATTTGTAATTAAAAAATAATGTTTAAAATTATAACAATGAAAGAAAGTTTTTCCTTAAAAAATGTAACCATTGTTTTATAAAATATTTTATAGTTAACATTAAATAAATAAAATATTTTTTTATTATTTTAATATTTTATATTTCTATTTTCTAGAAAACATTTTTGTCAAATTTTAAGAAGCTTTAAAGTAAATATCACTAAATTAATATCTGGAAGATTACAAGATTACTATATCAGTCTTAAAAAATATTTTACCATACATTCAATTTTAGTTTCATAAGTTCTACATTAATGTAATATTATTGTAATTTTAGCTATTAGGTATATTTTCTAAAATACTCAAAAATTATTTCTTCTCATTATTTTTAGAAATTATTTTCTTATTCTCAAAATTTATTTTTAAATCAAAGAAAAATTAAGATCAAATGGTGGCTGAAATTGTAAAAAAAAATATTTCACGTAATTACAAAATTAACAATTAGAATAAAAAAAATAAATTCAAAAAGTAATTAAAGATTACTTATTTTAGTTGTGTTTAGGATTTAGCTTTAAAAAATAATTTTTCAAGATAAGTTAGATAAAAGGGTTTTTTGCATTTTTAAAGCAAAAATTATTTAAATAGAAAAGGCCTGCCTATAATTGCTCAAATTCTTTGATAAAACATTATATTGAATGGGAAGGTATTACGTATCATAGAAGGGAATACACTGATAAATGAAAAAGGGTTTAGTTTTCATGTGGCCTCATTTTTATTTGGTTTTGTGTTTATTGTGTAGCGTAAATAGTATAATTTAGATTGTTATGTTTCGATTTCAATTTTAAATAAGAAAGATCCTAAACAAACTTGGCCACAAAATTATTTAGCTTTAAAATTTAAACATCCAGAGAATATATTATAAGAATTATATATTTTCTAAAATGTATTTATATAATTATCCTAAATTTTTATGTTACATTACTTCAATGAAACTAATATTTGTGTTCTCCTAAACTACATCATAAATTTTGAAATTTGTAAACAAAATGTAATAACAATTCTATCTTACATTAATCTAACAAAACAATTCACACATATATCATATCATATAAAATTATAATTCAAAGGTTACATAACAACAATAAAATTTGTATTTATAAATTTTACACTAAAAACAACATTATGTAAACACATTTAATATTTATAACATATAAAATTAAACAAGATTTTTTTCATACCAAAGTAATTATACATCAACTTCATTAATTTATTACAAACTATTCATCTTACAAATTATATATTATAATACTACAAAATTTAACTTATATACCTCAATGGCAAAAATCTATTAATCAAATATTTTGTAAATATCCATCACGAATAATGATGAATACCAACAATAACTAACAAATCAAGATTATAAAAATGAAATATTATAATACATCAAAAATATATTTAAACAATAAATATAATATATTATAAAAAAATTACAAAATTAACTTACCTTAGTTTTCTCTCGTAGCTCCCTCGTCACCGCGAGCAAAATGAGAGCTAACGAAGTTGGGGTGCATTTAGAGGAAAACTCTTCAGCAATGACAAAATACTCGATTACCACTGAAGAGTCATAGATAAAAACTCTAACCCTTCAAAGATGACACTGTTATTGTTGCAAAGTACTATAGGAAATTGTTCCCACCCTTCAGCAATTGCACTTATTGATGCTGAAGGGTGGAAACAATTTACCATTAAACTCTTTAGCAATGACAAGAATCGTTACTAAAAGTCAAGCAATGATAAGAGTCGTCACTAAAAGGTGTCAACGGATATTTCCACTCTTCAATGATGACTCCTGTTGTCACTGAAAGTCCTAGACTTTCAATGATAACTTTTATCATCGCCCAAAAGTAGGAACAATTTGCTACTAATCTCTTTTGCAATAACTATTATCATTACTGAAGGGTGGGAACAATTTTCCATTAAACTCTACAACGATGACAAGAGTCATCACTAAAAGTCGTGGACTTTCAACAATGACTCTTGTCATCACTAAAGAGTGGAAATTTCCCGCCCAAATTTTTTTTCTCTTCAGCAATGACTTCGATGACAAAGTCATTGCTGAAAGTCCAGTTTTCCTACCAATTTTTTGTAGTCCTAGGAAATGCAATTTCATACATCACCAATAGCTGTGTCATTAGTGATACTTTTAGGGGCAACCAAAAATTTGTCATCACTAAAAGTGTCTTCGTTGTTATGCTTGCAGTGCTTATATTAGTTAAGAAATATCATTACAAGAAAAACACCATTTAGCAATGAAAAATTCTATCACTAATTGTCAAAAATCTATCACGAAGAAAAATAACAATGAAATTAATTATGGATAACAATTTCTAAGTAAACAGTGTGTTAGTAATTCAATTAATGACTGAATTTTGTTATCCATAATTACTTTTGTCTCAGATTTTGTGAGCCAATGATAAATGAAAATAATAAATAAAATTAGCAATGCCATTGTCCATTACTAAATTAATATCAATTGCTAGAAATTTTCTCACTAAACTATAATTTAATGATGGATAACTCTGTTGTTAATTTTAGTTTGTTGCTACATCAATCCTTAAATTAGGAGTAAGCAACATAATATTCCCACTACACCGGAAATGGCCTTTACCAGCAATTAAAATTGCTTTTGGTGGCAATAAAAATTGCCGCTAATACTTTTACCGGCAATCACGAATTTGCTATTGATGCCTGTGTCGGCAAACGATATAATGGCAATTATAGTAAATGTTGGTAAAGGGTAGATTAATTACCGCTAAAGCTTTTTAGTAATACCGACAATCATTTAGTGGCAAAAGTTATTGCCGCTAATGCAGAGATATTAGAATCGGCTCCCCTAGTCATTAGTGACAATTATTTTGCCGCTAATTATCATCAATAATTACCACTAAAGAATTAAAAATAAATGTCGGTAAAAATTTGAATAATTACCGCTAAAGAGCTAATTCACTCAATCTTTTAGTGGCAAATGTAATGCCGCTAATTATCTCTAATAATTGCCACTAAAATATTGGAATAATAGTAGCAATTAATTAGTGTCAAACTATTGCCTCTAATTCAAAGGTACTACTTAGTTTTTAGTGGCAAATATTATTGCCACTAATATAATACCAATTGACAATTGTCATTAATTAATTTTTGTTGTTATAGTTTTTAAAAATTTTATTATTATTAATACATAAAGTTCAAATTAAATTTTAGTACACAAAATTTACTACTAAAAAATAATAAGAGGCACAAGATAATATAAAATGTTATTAATTAAATTCTCAAAACAAGTTACATAGAGTTTTAACATGATTTTCATATACTAGTAAAAGAAAATCACTTTACTAATATTCATCCATGTACATAAAACTAATACATAACATATTAAATCTTCAAATGTTGTCCAATCATCATATCTTGAGCACTTGTGAATATCATAAAGTATGACCTGAAAAAATAAAAACCAGATGTAGTTAGGAAATTATGTGTAAAAAATTTTAATATCAAATAAAACTTCTTAAAGGATAATTGAAATAGAATATTAAATTTTCTTCTATTTATGAACCTAAACCTATGTATTACATCTAGTTTTCGGGATGATTCTTTCATGGAGGATCAAATTGGTTCGTGTACCAGCAAAAGTTATTGTGTTTAATTTGAGAAGGTATGTAAAAGAAGGTGCAATTGATATTCTTTGCAAATGGCAACTAATTGAGAAATTTCTTTCATTGGCCACTAATTCGTCTTTAACTTTCACATATTCAATATGCATACAAGGAGGCATGCCACACTAGTGAAAAGGAAAGAGGCAGGAACACACACATACACATTAGTCATAAGTGCAAGGGAAAAAGGCAGCAAGCTAATTAGCTATCTTCTATACTATAACAACCACCTTGGCTTAAAGGTAACAAAACCCTGCCTCTATGTAGGGCCTTTTTTTGAATGGTTATAATTTGGACTCATTTTAAACTATAGAGAAAGTTTACATGCATTCTTAACAAAATAAGGTAATTATAAACCACAACAATCCTATAAGCTTCAACTAATATATAACAAATCTAACTTTTAATAGGAAAAAAAAGAAAAAGTAGTGTAGAGTTTTGAATCATGAGTATTCAATACCTTTAGAGCATCTTTAGTGTTTATTGGTCTGACGTTTGGATTTGGGCTAACAATTCCATCATAAAGGGTTTAGCTGAAAACAAGGTCAATTTGTTTACCTATGACAAAATAACAAAAAGATTTTATATAGCAACTATAGCGTAGATGAAAGTTAACAGATTTCACATTAGGAGAGAGAAAGAAAAGATAAGATTTAAGGTTTGAAACAAGATGAAGATAAGTATAAAAAAGCTTCTAAATAAAATCAGATGAAATAAAAATAAAAAGTCTGTAAATGAAATCAGATAATGATAAAGATTAAAGAGTTTTAAATTTGAAATTGGAAGATTGCATTTGTGGAGTTAAGTTGATCACATTATATAATAAAAATAAAAGGACTTAACAAGAAAACTCATAAATATTGGCGCTTACCTTAAAACCTACCAAGTAAAAAGATGATTTGTCACTTCCCTTGCAATAATCACAATGAACGATCAAATTTTTCCTTGTTCCTAAAAGCATATAAAAGTAAGTTATATTTACAGTATGCACTATTTTACCCATTCAGTTCTCAAATATATCAAGAAACCTATAATAACTTGGATTTTTCTTTTTTTCCTTTTCTGCATAGCAATTATCATACATACAAGAGTTCAGCACATAATGACAATTAAAATGATAAACCTTTCTCATGTAAATGACCATAATATGTAAACTTTGAGATTATGTAAACTTATATGGACTAAATCTTAAATAATATATACTTGTCCATATTAGCTTCCAGGATAACCAATCATTTGTTTCTTTAATAGACAAAAGGTGTTTGCATAATATCTTCCTATATAGTTTGATTAAAATTTGCTTTGATTTTCTCAATATCCAATTTTTCTTGTAACATTAAAACATCAATCCAAGTGTAAACTAAGGTATCGAATGACCAATTTTTGGCTAAACTGTTATTGGGGTCATGAGTGATATGGTATTTGAAGGCAAGAGGAGAATATTTGTCAGTGGTGATGTTGAGAATGGCTACCTTACTCATGGTCACCACATAGCATTGCAACAACAGTAGTAGTAACTCAGTAGCAAATAGCACACTATTAGTTTCCATGGCTTTCAAGTTTGAGTGAAGTAATGTGTTTGTCAAATAATGTGATACGTATAGTGTATATAATGAAAGCTGGAGTAAAGACAGGAGAGTCTAGTAGTAAATCTTGACTTAGGACCATACTTCAGAATGATTGCTTAAAATTCATTAACTCACATATGAATGATAATTGAGCATTGGATTTTGCTTTAGTACATTATGGAGCAAAAATTGTTACATTAATGGAGATCAATTTTATAAATCTAATTTTGATAAAGAAGAAATAGATTAGAATTTCCTAATCTCGAAGACACCCTATAGGTAGCACGTATCCTAAAAGCAACAACCCACACCTTAGTCATGAGGGGTCCAATAATAGAAACCAATTATAGAATAATTTTACAAACACTAGTGCCCGACACTTACTTACCCCAAAATATATGTAATAACTTGTAGTAGAAACAGGCAAAGAAGAAGCAGAGGTAAAGAGAACAAGCACGATAGAAAACATTAAAGTGATACCAAAAGTGGCATATAACAAGATCTATAACTTAACTAATGCTAAGACAAAAGGCCTATAAGCAGAGTATACTGGTGGATTTCAAAACAAAAAAGCATACATGAAGAGAAACCATAACAGATTGAAAATACAAGTCAAATCATATTTTAAGGAATAGATGAACTTACAGAGGATGATGTTAACAGTAAATTAGGTGTTTTGCTATTTCGCTTGGTTACGCTAGAGCAACGAATGAAGAAATTTGTTTGTGCCTTTTGCTACTCAACTAGGTTGGCGGTAGAAGAAATAGAATGTCTAGTAAAATTTTGTCTATGTTTTGCTGCTCAACTAGGTTTCACAATAGAAGAAAGGAAAAATCTAGTTTCCCGTTTAGGTTTCCTGCCAACAAAATGAAAATAAAAATAATATGTAAAAAATGGAAAGAAAGGCAAAATTAGATCTTTTTAACATTTAAAGGCAATTAAAGTTAATTGCCACTAAATGGTATAGTTATAGTAGCAATTTTTTAATTACCAAAGAAAGTTAAACAAATTTAATGAATTAATGGCCTTTATGTAATTGTCACTAAATATTTGCCGCTAAAAGATGTTTTTGGTGTAGTGTTCGTCACAAATTTTTATCCATTAGTAATTTCATTGGTAAACTAAGAAAATCCTACAAAATCAATGGCATCATATTTGAAAACCTATCGCTAATATAGGATATATTTGTTTATGTGATGCCTATTTTTGTAGCAAGCCAAATAGGAACCACCTTTGCAACAATCAAAATTCATAATGCCTCAATATTTGAATCAAATTTTATTTAACAAAAGTGAATGTGATCATTTTATTTATATAATATAAAAAAATAATAATATTAATGAAATCTAATAGATAAAAAAATATGCAAATGTTTGTGTATATATATACGTATAAAAATCAAAATCCTAGGTAGCTAGCTATTTATGTCTTTCTATTAGTCATTCCTAAGGGACACATATGTCTCGTTAGCTAGCAACAGTGGCCATATCTAACCTCTCATACAATAAACTAATGTTGCACTAATACTTCTTAATAATCAATTACTGATAAGCAAATCACTACTTCAAGGTCGTCATCTTCTCTCATGCCACCTTGAGCTCTACACATTACAATTGTATAGTGCTTTGTAACTCCTTCAACTTAAGTTATAAAGATGAACCAGCCATGGTAGATAATGGCCCTAAATCCTTGCATGCTTCCAATCCTATACTATAAATGCAATCTTTTTTGTTCTAATCACTAGCTACTTCTATCCACAATATGGTTTCATCAACCTACACAAAACTACATTCACCACCTTTAGCTAATGCTTGAGAAAACTGCACTTTCAACATCCTAGAATACTTGACTAACATAATTAAATTTAAATGTTAAACACTTATGATATATAAAAACAAATCACAGGAATGTAAATATTTTAAAAATAGAAATTAAATCTTACCTAAGTCCTCTATGTACTCTCATCTATAAATCATTGGGTACCATCTAGAATCACATGGGTATGAGTATGCAAGAATACCTCTCTATCAATAGGCATCTAGTCGAGGTTAGCAGCCTACAAATTTATGTATAGACATAAAAGTAAGTTATAAAATTAATGAAACAATATTAAAACTAATTTCAAAAGTAAACTCTAATATGAATATAGAATTGCTAGTGTGCAGGCTCCCTCTAATTATAGACACCTTTTTTTTAATTATCTTCTTACTTTCTCTTAAAATCAACATCTTCAACCCACATCATCTTAAAGGCCTTGAAAATGTCCTTAGGTATATAGTTAAGCTTCTTTTGCAAGATTTTCTTACTCGATCTATCATGCTCCTATAATTAGTTGTAAGTTTATAGGCAAAATTCTTTTTATTGAGATAATCAACCTCAGGCCACCATCTATATATGGCCTCCAAACATCAAATAATTGAAGTGAAAAACTAATATTTTCCAAACTGAAATATAATTATAAATATGAGATGATATTGAATCCAAAATTTACTTGCTAACTATTGAGCCAATCAACTTTAACCCTAAGTATGTAAAACATGGCAAGCAAGGTGGATCAATCCACACTTGCCCATATAAACCCCCTATCCTAAACAAGTAAAATAGGTTGGCACTGTAAAGGCCCATTAGTAACCCACGGGCGCCCGTATCTTTTTCTCTATTAAAAATAATTAAATTATTAGAAGTACACATACAAAGATCAAAGATCAAATCCTAAACATTAAGAAAGGCACGTTTAAGGGGACATTCGATTTGGTTAAATTAAAAAAATTCATTTTTTCATAAATTATAATTAACTAATTAGATTTTTTTATGTAATAAGCTAGTAAAATAATTCTAAAAATATATATTAAATCATTACATATTTGATTGAATTAAAAAATCTCTAAATGCTTAAAAAATTACTAAAAAAATAAAAAAAATGCATAAACCTATAGGGCCTTATGGGTAAGCCTGCGTGGGCTTTTCCATATAAGCCCGTAATGAAAATGTGCTTAAAAATGAAACCCATACCACTTCCTACTTATGGACTACCTACAACCCATTCCATATTATTTAAGTCCCTTGAAGATGTTGTTGTAAGAAAGAGCTTGCTCCATGAAGTCCACTTATATCACCTTTGTTTTGTCCTTAATAAGGCCATAAGTAAATGCAGTAATTAACTTGTAACCAAATTAACATAAATTAATATAAATAAATAATTGAATGTTAATTAATACGTATGAGTCACCCTCTAAAAGCACCAAATCCATCTATCAATTGGGTTTGTACTCAAGGGTTATATTGATGGATGTCCTAGATAAATGGTTAGGTGCTTTGTAATCTTCTAGGTAGGGTCCTGAGAAGAAAACTAGGAAGTGCCCTCAAGAAAAGGATGGAAAGTCTAAGACTCTTGCCTATATGATAGCAATGACCTCTTTGAACTAATGGTCCTATGGTTATCACTACATTAATGCTAAGAATGGTGGAAAGTCAAGGCGTTGTTGAATTAGTACTGTGACCTTTGAGTCCATAGGCACCACCCTTAGTAGAAATGAATCTACCTTCATAGAATGATAGCATAATACCTTATAACATTCAACAAATGAAATAATTGATCAATTTCAATTTCTTAACTTAATAAATATCTTCTTCCCTAATGTGTAATTTTAATTTTCTAACTTTCCTAAGAATTAATTTCAATTTTCTAGATTAATATATAACAACTTACCTAAAAACTAATTCTACAACTAAAGCCTTGTTATGTACAACAAATAAGTTAATTTATAACTTATTGACCTAGTTAATAAATTATGAGCTAGCCTCTAAAAATATTTCATGCACTAGCCTATTGAAAAAAATAAGTTTTAATTTAATAAATTACCTTAAATAACTTATAACTTATAAGCTACAACCTCTTCAAAATTTTATCAAATCTATCCTTATTTTTTTTATTGATTTACAACATATGCCTTTTATTCTATTCTTATATCTTAAGCAATTATAATTCTATTATAAATAATAAAAACTATATAAGTAAATAAATATGTAAATTCATAAAGTATAACTAATTAAATATTAGATATTATATTTTTATTTTGAACACCTTAATTGTATTAATATAATTTCATCTTTAGATAAATATAAATTATTTTAATTTATATATCTATTTCTATTAATATATTATTTTATATCATTTTATAATTTTAGGAAGTTTAATAAATAATTTTATGGGGCACTTATTATACAATTAGTTAACTTATCAATTATCAAATATATACTATCAGCTATCAATTTACTTATCAAATACTAACTAACTTATCTGCTACTTGCATAAAATAAA